>JASDQU010737122.1:278936-291239 GCA_032191745.1 Picea mariana | reverse complement strand
AGTGGGTTTTTCCAACCACTTTTGAGTTTTTAATGTAATTAAACTCATTTTTAATGTAATTAACTCATTTTTAAGGGTTATTGGGCATTTTTAGAGCCTAAATTCGTGGAGGAAGTTGGAGATGGACAACTAACTCCCCCAGTATTTAACCAAGGCCATGTTGAGGCCATTTACATAGATTTTAGAGAGCATTCAGAGCAGAGATGCTGATGCAAGGCCAAGATAAAGCCAGTTTGAGGCAGAGGAGCTGTTGAGGTAGAGATGCTGTCGGACGATTTCTGAGAGTTCGGTACATCCGTTCCAGGTGCCGTAAGTTGTGAAAGATTATAGAGATCATGGAAAACATGACCATATCAGTCTAGAAGCCAATCGGCATTGTAAATATGTACTAATAAGCTTTTGAAAAGAAATCAAGAAGCCTCCCTCACAGAGAAAAGGCCCGGAGACGTAGGCAAAGTTGCCGAACTCCGTTATCAAACTTGTGCATTATGGTTTGCTATTTTTCATTGCATTTCAGATTTGAAATTATGTTAATGGCTGTATAATTCATTTGTTTTTTCTTGCTCTTTCGTTAAGTTTCCCAATGGTCAATTAATGCATGCTAAGTTAAACTCAACCATAGTCATTCGAAAAATCCTGTCGGATCAACATCACCAAGTCTAATGTTTTGATATCCTTCACGTGATTTTTTTTACTGTGCAGTAACTTTCTAAGTGTTAGGAGTTCGATTGTCCTTATACAACTTCAGTCGACTCCCATTGATCACTCCTATGAATTTTGTACCTCCTAAATCTTTCAACTGTACAACTCCTCCATCTGTGACAATATTTACTTCATATGGTCACAACCAATGTATTCTGAATTTTCATGGGTGTTGAAGAAATGTGATGTCATACACCAAGACTAGGTCTCCTTCTTTGAAACTCTTCCTTTTTATATATCTTTCATGCCAAGCTTTGTCCCTTGCTTTTTTATCTTCTTGGTGAAATCATGCTAGGATTCTCTCTTCTTCCATCTCCAGCAGCTGACTTATCCTTTCTTGAACTGTTGGTGATTGATTGTACACGTAGGCAAGGTACCAAAAAATATAATGGCACCACTACTTCTTGTCCATACACCAACCTGAATGGTGTATGCCCTGTCAACTTTTTGCATGTAGTCCTATATGCTCATAGTATTGCTGGTATCTTCAAGTCCCAATCGTCCCTATTGACGTTGCATATATTTGTCAATGCATTTTCTAAGATCTTATTAAAGGATTCCACTGTTCCATTTTCTTGAGGTTGATATGGTGTAATCTTTTGATGATATAATTCAAACTCCTCAGTCATAACGCTAATAGTACTATTAATCAAGTGAGTGCCTTGGTCACTCATGATAATCCTTGGGCATCCAAATCTAGTGATCACTTGCTCAAACAGGAATTCTGCTTTTGTCTCTGCACTGAAATATTTTATTGGTGCTGCTTTTTCCCATCTCGTTAGATAATCTGTTGAAGTAATGATATACCTTGATCCTGATCTCTTTGTTGGTGGGTTAATTGGTCCTACAAAGTCTATTTCCCATTTTTCAAATGCCTGCAAGGTTACTTGTGGTATTAGGGGTATCTCAATCATCTATTAGGTTTACCAACCCTCTAACATATGTCACATCTCTGGTAGTAGTCCTTTGCATATCTGTGAATGGTCGGCCACCATAGTCCTGCGTGCAATACCTTATGCATAGTAGTTTTTCCTGCATAATTCCCTTCTATTCCCTCATGGGCCTCTGTGAGGATTCTGGGTATTTCATGTTCTAATACACATCTTCTCAAGATGATATCTGCACCCATCTTGTATAAGTGTCCTGCAATCAATTGATAGTCTACAACTCTGACTACCAAAATTTTCTTCCGTGTAGTGTTGAATTCTTGTGGCGCAGTCCCTATACTCAAGTATTGAATGATGTCTGCAAAATATTCATTAGCTATTTGGACTAAAAATAACTGTGCATCGAGGAAGTTGTCCTCTAAGTTCGTAGGTTCTTCTCCATTAGTGATCCTTGATAGGTGATCAAGTCCTACATTCAACTTCCCTAGTGTGACTATTACTTCAAAACAAAATTTCAGGAACAACAGTAACCATCTACAAATTATCCCCCCTAACACTGGATTATTGAATAGGTATTTAAGAGTTGAATGATCTGTAAAAACCTTGAAATGTTTACCTAGTAAGTAATGTCTGAACTTGTGGAGTGCATAAATCATAGCTAGGCCTTCACTTTCTTTGGTATTGTAATTCTGTTATGACTCAGACATTTTTTTTCTAGAAAATTCTATAGGATGGTCCAATTCCCCTGTCCCTGGCTATGCCAGAATAGCTCCAAGTGCTATAGTTGATGCATCTACATGCACATGAAATGTATTTTCCCAATATGGGAATAGTAGTATTGGTGTTTTTACCATTTTCTCTTTTAGAGTGTCCAATCCTCGCTGATAGTCCTCATTCACTGAAATTTGCTATCTTTCCTCAATAGTTTCTTCATTGGTGYAGTGATCTGTGCATACCCTTTTATGAATTTMCCATAGTAGCATGTGTGTCCCAATKTTTCTCTCAACTGACATACTAAATTTGGTGGTGGTATATTAACAATCACTGYAATCTTGGCAGGATCTAMTAGCAAGCCTTGTTTGCATACTATATGGCCCAATAGTATCCCAAAAGGTGTTCGAAAGATGAAMTTCTTGATATTTAGTGATATTTGACACTACCTACATCTTTATAACATCATCCTTAACACCTMTACATGGTCCTTMAATAGACTATATATTGTCCAATCATYCAGGTATACTTCTAAAARCTRATGGATTAATTCTTTAAAAGMAGCTATGACTACTCTTGAGAATATAGTCGGTGCATTCTTGATACCAAAAGGCATGATTGTGTATTGGTAGGATMCCCATTCTATGGAAAAAGTGGTCTTGTACCTATATTCYRGGGCTATATTGATTTGATGGTAACTTGTGAATCCATCTGTGAATGMGTATGCTTCYTAGCTTCCTACATTCTCTAATACCTCATCTGTGAAAGGGTTAGGGAAAGGGTAATGGAGGAAAGAATCATTCAACTTYCTCAGGTCAAMACATATCCTTATCCCTCCYTACTTMTTCTCTTGAACTACCATAGGGTTGACCCATTCAKATTCCTCCACTGGTTCTATGATTTATCCCTCTAACATCCTGTCAATTTCTGCTTTTACTTTCTTCTTATATATTGGGTTCAGTCTATATGGTCATTGTTTGATTTATATAGCCTCATATTTGAGAGGTATATTCATCTCTCCTAGCTCTCCTTCTATACCTTTCATTTCTACAAAGGTTGTTGGGAACATGTCACTGTACTCATGCATTTACTCTATTATGATTTCTACTATTGCTCATCCCAGTAGTCTCTAATGCTGGCCATTTTGGGATTCTCGGTTGTCCAAATGTTAAATTTATTCACCTTGATCAAAACAATAAAAACTTCTAATTCTAGAGGTGGACCTTCCACTTCTCTCTCCCCTTTAACTTTTTTTATCTAAATGTTGTGTGGGTCCTCTTCATCTGGTGCTTCTTCCTGTACATGGTAGCGTGACAATAGTTCTTTCATTGTATGTTTGTTTTGTTCTTGATATTTTGTCATAAGTTCAACTTCTGGTTCCTTAATGAATATCACCCCTCTGATTTTTTTGATTGATGAGTCTATGTTGGGGTTCTCATGTTCAAATGAGAAAGTGACTATAAATTTATACTGTAACATTGTTCATCCGACAGTTCCTCTGCACAGTTCCTGATCTACATACCAGTTTGCTAGGATTCTTCTAGTGTATGAATAAAGTGATGAGGCCATTCCTCTGGTGGTGTCATTGTACATAATGTTATGCACTTCTCCAAGTGTTTCAAAGGTGACCCCTGTCCATCATATCTCTGCATCATTCTACTCTTCTKCTTTGTGCCGAACCTAATGCACAATAATCGTTTGCATTGATACCAGTCTTTCACGGTCTCTTTGTGCGCACCCCACCATCTTGCAAGTGTTTCCTTGAGTGCTATATCCAAAGCTAAGAGCCTTTGATTTGGTAATAATTCATCTTCATATCGTATTAGGAATTCCTYTAATTCGTTCACCCCATGAAAGCTAGGAKGTTCTCTTATTTCTATACCTACCCATCGTACTGAGCRGTCTATTCTTGCGCATATTCTTGTAGAGAATTCATGTAATATCCACTACCATTTTTCCAAAATTGTATCTGACTCTRATGCACATGAAGTGATACTTTTCCAACTGAGTAATCCATCTACAGTTGGATTCACATAGTCTTCTTCTTGCATGGTGGTTCTATGCATCTCGCTAATTTCCTCCAGGTCCAAACAAGTGGGTTCTACAAACCTTTATCCTTCTGATGGGTCTAGTGGTGCAATGGATTTGTACTCTCACGACTCAAATTTCATCTTCCTCATCTTCAAATTGATTATGGACTAATTTTGAAACACCCAATCTAGTCCAAGCAATGTTGGATAAGGTGTTGTGCCATCCACTATTTCTATTACTTCGAAGTCTCCTTGGTGCACACTCCATCTAGATCTATTTCCACACCCTTTAGCCTTCCAATTGGTAAAAATTTGTGTTGATTTTCTAGTTTCAGCTGAACAGGTGAAAATCCTAATGTGGGATCTCCCATACATTTCCATGTCTTCTTGGGTAACACATTCACCTCAGAGCCTAAATCTAGTATGATGTCCCCCATATTGAAATCCCCAATGTTATTATTTAATATGAATTCCCTGCTTGTCCTCCTTCGTGTATGCAGGTGATTGACTGTTTTCTATTCTAGTTTCCCCTCTACCTTTGAGTTACATATTTCTAGAATATTTTGCAAAATTTTAACTGATGATTGGTCATTTAATAGATTAACATAGGATTGCATAAAATCCTTTATGGCACTTACTTTTCCCAGAGGTTGCACTTCATTAGTATGATCCAGTGATGAAGGCATGTCATACATTAGTCCGTCCTGAGTATGCCGCACAGCTGATGTAGATGCAATGTCTGGCTTCAATGATTCTTGTCTGGCTTGATTCAATATCCCTTTTTCATTATGTGCATCAAACTTTTTCTGTCGTTCGACATTCTTCTTCACCCATTGGTGTTGTGCTGGATCTTGTCTTACTGCATCATTTATTGTCTTAGTTCCTCCGTGTGCAACTATGTTGATATTTCTTCCGTCATCCCTTGCTTATGCAGAAATCCACTGAACATTCTGATTGTTCTGGTTTCAATTTTCCTGGATCTTCCCCAATAGTGTTGGACAGTCTTTTGTTTCATGATCTGATGCGCGACAATACATACATGTCGCAGGTGGAAGTGGAAATTCTCTTGCATAGTGTCTTGGTTTTTTATAGTTGTGACATACCACCAATCCTCTACCTCTTCCAAAGCCTCCTCCTCCTCATCCTCCACCTTTATATCCATCTCGATCTCCTCGCGGTGCGTTGTACTGGGGCACCTAGTTATACTACACATGATTATACTATTGTTGCATCGTATTATATTGTAGTTGAGCAGTGTTATATTGTTTTGGCGCAATGCTATATCAGGTTGGTACTTGGTTGAACTGTGGTGCATCTTTTCCTATCATCATCTCTTCTTGAAGCCTACAGGTATCTAATTTTCATTCCCTAATCATCTCCATTGTCCTGCAATCTTTGTCATCATGGCCTACTGACYTGAAAAAGTTGCAATATGAACTCTTAGGCATTGTATGGTATTTATGCATMATTGGATAGTGATATGGATCACGCCCCTGTGTCTTACAGATCTCACACCATAGTCCTCCTGATGGAAAAGGGTTTGGAAGTCCTATTGCCATGTGTTGTGTGAATGTTGGACATTCATTCTTGTGGTGTCCTTATGTCCTACATGYGGTACACCAAACAACTTCTCTTTTTTCCTTACCCCTATTCTGGTTTGGTTGAAATGTTAAGTTCTTCATATCCTCCTTCATCTCCTCTATGGATGATTCTGTTTTCTGATATTGGTTCTCTTCCAGTTGTAGGGATGCCTACAAAGCCTCTACCTAAGTTTGAAACTTYTGTTGTCTCAAAGGGTACTTCAAGTGTGGTAGAAGGGAATTGACAAACATATTCTTATGTTCCATGTCTTTCATGACATATTTTAGCTTTCCCTTAAATCGTTTGAATCTTTGGTCAATCTCCCACACAGATTCTCCTAGTTTATGTCTAATCTCTATCATCTCATTCATGTATTGATCCTCTGAGCTAGGCTTCTGGAATTCATTTATCAATAGTTTCTTGATATCCACAATCATTCTAGTTGTCCATGGTGGACTGTTTGTGACTAATATCATGTACTAATCCAGTGCACGGTCTCTTAGCGTGATGGATAATTGCGCAAGTTTAGTGTCTTCATCTGTGATTTGTTTTGCTTCCCAGATATTTTTGCAAATGAACAAGTGCTTCTCGGGGTCCTCTGACACCTCTCCCTTTAATTCTGGTAATCTGATGGTGGGATCATGTCCTTCCATCCTGAATGTTGAACTACTTCCTCCATGTGGTGTAGATACTTGGCTACCACTTCCTGAACTGGATCATCTAGTTGTTTCTCCTTGACTAGATGTACTTTCTAATGTCTTCCTTCTGAAATTCAGCTGTCTAAATGGTGTTGTTCTTATTGGTGTATTAGTCACACATGGGTTTATGGGTTCCACTCTGGCACTGATGTGGATAGGAATTCTACCTTTTGTTCCTATACTTGGACCTCTTGTCTTCCTTTCATATGTCATGTGCAGGATTTCCTCAATCTTCTCCACAGCTCGAAGATCCTCTAACTCTTCTTCATCATTTTCCAAGCCTTCCCTCATGGATACGACTCTCTTATTGTTGTTCATCTTATATTGGTAGGGTACTCCACCATGTGTTCTTCCAGTTGTTTCCATGATCTTCTTGATATGGTCTTCCTCCATCATGATTGGATCCAAGGCCTCCTCCTTATTTCCTCTATCCATTTCTTCCTCCATGTCTCTGTCTCTTGTTAGTGCTTCCCTCCTTCCCCCATGCACAGAGGTAAGTTTAGCTATTTGAGGCCATTTTCATTACTCCTTTGTTATATAGAAATATATTAATGGAAGTATACATCGATCTTATATACCTACCTCGAGGTCCCTTCATGAAATCTTTCTCTTCTGTGCTGTAACGCTTTGCAATATCTACTACAAATTCTATTATAAATCCCACAACAATGTTGCCTAACTAGAAATCTACTGCGTGCATAAATTTATTGTCAACTTTTTGTAAGTGTGCGATCTCCATAGGATTCCACTCTTAGATGTCTAATACTATTTTTAGGGTGGTTTTCTTTCAACCTCAGTATACACTCCTGCAACACATGCAGGAAATCATAGAAAAATACTTCATGCAAGTCGTTGAATACATACTTGTCTAGGTATTTGTGCAGTGTTAACTTCAAGTTTCTATTATCTTTCTATGCAAACTGCAACTCTTTTGTTTTCAACTAGCTCTTGATTTCTTCCTTTTTTGGGTTCCAAAATCTCAACATCCCCTTTTATATTCTCATTCTTTTAACATTTTTTTCGCTAGATCTAATATTGTTTTTACGCTTCTTCCATGGATCTTAATCACTCAATCCCATTATGTTCCAGTTGACAACATAACCATGTGTTGGTTTTTTAAACTATTTTATCTACTCTGATCTCATCTTACCATCATAAGTTGACCCAGGTTCACACTTAACAAGCTTCCAACAAAATCCCTCTAAAACTATTGGTCCTCTTGGTAAACCAAAAGGCAACGTAGTCCACAGGTTTCACTGCACAATCTCACCCAAGATAGTTCTATGGGTGGCTGCAATGCTCAAATGCTTGCAACCTAGGAATAAGTGGGGATCTGTGGTTGTACCTTGTAATCTTCATTTATTTAGTCTAACACATTAATTAATCAGTCACTCTTACTCATGCAAATGGAATATCAGATCTAACTAGCTCCTTCATTCATTTATCTATCATTTAATCATTATCAACAATGGAGATGCATAACTTTCAGTCAGATAAAACACCCCCTCTTGTGATAAATCCACAAAGATTTGTCTTCAAGCTCTTTTATTATGTCTAAACAATATATCACGCCATGTGTGTTTACAGTCTTGGATCTTACAATCTCAACAGGATTCCCGATCCCTGTGAGGCTGACTAGATCACACCAGGCTCCACAACCTAAGATATAACCCTTGTGGTTGATTTGCTTGACTCATCTCTAACTCACTAGCCTACAAAATGTTACAGTTCTAGTCTTTCTCACTCTTCTCTCTGTATCTCTCCATCGGCTCGTCGAGTCTCCTCTCTTAGACCTCCTAAGTGCTACTTATACATACTCTTAGCTTATTATCCATTACAATATCATGCAAAAACCCTAACTCTAGTGTATTTCAGTCTCCCTTGCATGCACACCTCACATGCTTCCCTCACACATGATGATTTTCTTTCCGGCTGTATTTTCTTACTCTTCATGATTTTCTCTCCAAAAATGGCCTTTTCCCCAAAATGGGCCTTCACCTAACAAATACTTTACCAAACTTGACCTCTGTTTTGGATACCACCAAATAAGTATGAAATATGAAGACTTTTCCAAGACTGCATTTCACACTCATGAGGGCCACTATGAGTTCTTGGTCATGGCCTTTGGTCTCTATAATGCCCCTTCCACTTTTCAAAGTCTCATGAATTATGTCTTTCATCCTTTCCTCCATCACTTTGTGTTAGTCTTCTTTGATGACATTCTCATCTATAGTAAAACTTGGCAAGCCCATCTCACCTATGTGGATCAAGTTCTCCATCTCCTCTCCAAGCACAAAATTTTCCTCAAACATTCTAAATGTGATTTTGGTGTCTCTGAAGTTGAGTACTTGGGTCATCTTGTTGGCAGGGATGGTGTACAAGTGGATCCTAAGAAAATTGAAGCTATGTAGAATTGACCTCTCTCGAAAACTCTTAAAATTCTATGTTGTTTTCTTGGGTTTAACAAGCTATAATCACAATTTTGTTCAGAATTATGGAAAAATCATGTCTCTTCTAATAAATATCCTTAAAAAGAATGCCTTGAGTTGGACTCCAATTGTTGACCAATCCTTCCAAGCCTTGAAAGAAGATATGTTCACTACTCCTATACTGGCCCTACCTAACTTCACCAATACATTTGTTCTAGAATGTGATGCATTAGGAAGAGGAATCAGGGAAGTCCTTATGGAAGATGGATGGCCATTCAATTTCACTACCAAACAATTGTCAGAGAAACATTTGGGCCAATTGATCTATGAAAAGGAATGTTGGCTATTTTTCATTCAACAGATCTCTCATACCCTTATCTATTGGGATGACATTTCCCACTTAAAAAAAAATCAAATCCTCAAGTATTTCCTGGAACAACGAATTTCATCCTCAGAGCAACAAAAATGGGTGACCAAGTTGTTTTTATATGATTATGAGATCCTTTACAAGAAGGGAAAATAAAATGTCATGGCTGATGCTCTTTCTAGGAAATATGAACAAGAAGGGTCCCTCTTTTCACTCTCATTACTTGTCACTAACTGGATTCAGGTTGTTCATTCATAATGCTTGCAAGACCCAAAAATTTCTACCCTAATCTAACAAATACAACATGATCCCCAAGATGCTCTAGGGTACTCTTGGCACAATAACGAGTTTCTCTATAAAGGTCACCTATATTTGAGCAAACAATCGACCCTTAAATCCACACTTCTATTTGAGTTTCATGCTTCCCCTAATGCAGTTCATTCAAGTCTTACCAAAACTTATGAATGAGTCAAACCTTTTTTCTTCTGGGATGGTATGAAACATGACATCCACACCTTTTTGGCCGAATTTGATACCTATCAATGCAACAAGGGCGAGACTGTCAGACCTCTGAGCACACTTCAACCACTTCCACTTCCACCTACTATTTGAACTGATATTTCTATGTATTTCATTGTTGGCTTACCCAAATCAGGAAATAAGTCAGTCAGCATGGTGGTAGTCGATCATATTTCCATATATGCTCATTTCTATGCTCTTCAACACCCATTCACAACATCCATAGTGGTTCAAATTTTTATGGATAATATCTTCAAACTCCATGGAATGTCTCATTCTATTGTTTATGACTGAGATCCAACTTTTACCAGCAATTTCTAGAAAGAATTATTTAGGATCCAAAGAACCCAATTACATCTTAGCACAACCTATCATCCCTAGACCGATAGCCAAATGAAAGTGGTCAAGAAATGTTTGGAAATATATTTGAGGTGTTTTGCATTCGACATAAAAAATCAATGGGTTCATTGGTTACCACTAGATGAATGGTGGTACAATACCTCTTACCATACTACCACTCACATAACTCCCTTTGAAGCAGTGTATGTCCATAATCCACCATCAATTCTTCCATACATGCCAGGTGTCTCAAAGGTTCAGACGGTTGACCACAATCTTACAGTCTGCATGGCCATTCTTCATGATATCAAAGAAATTTTGGTCATGGATTATAATCGCATGAAGAAATAGGAAGATCAAGTCCGTTCTTAACGTCAATTTGATGAAGGGGACCACGTGTTTCTCTATCTGCAACCATACAAGCAGACTTCAATAAAATATCAGTAGTGTCAGAAACTTGCCCCCAAATTTTGTGGTCCTTATACTATTCTCTAACACATGGGACCAATGTCATATCATTTATCCTTTCCTAGTCACTCCAAGCTACATCCTATATTTCATGTCTCATGCTTGAAGAAAGTGATTGGCACCAAGTGCCACACCTAGACTAGTATCATAGAATTGGATGAAGAAGGTTCCATTTGGTTGCAACCACAAGCCATATTGGATAAGTGTGAGTGTCATCTCCATGAGTGTACCATCAGGGAATTTTTAGTTCAATGGGACAATACTCCACCAAAAGATACCAACTGGGATTCGACTACCATTCTGCAATAATTTCTTCATCTTAGGCCTTGAGGACAAGGATATTTTTCAAGGGGGAGGGAATATTAGGGACCTAACCTCCCTAACCCCTCACATAGATAGGACAATGTATTTTCCATTTARTAAAGGCCGACATTAGTCAATAAGTCCTATTTAATGAATATGAACAAGTAAATGTAAGAAGACCTAATAGAAGCTTCCGCTTCTAGAAAACTCTTCCTCTAGAATGTTCTTTAGAATATAGAATTAGTATAAATAATAGTAGGAGGCATGATAACTCTTTGTCTTGAGAATTATTGTAATAAATCTTTTCTCTACTAGAGGTTTCCCTCTCGAAGAGGCAAGTGASCATTGATTTCTTTGAATAAAGGTATTATTTTTGGTATTGCTCTTCTCAATATTTTGTTGTTCCATTGAAATATGCTGAATATTCTTGTTTTTKCATATTATATTACATATGATACCTTACACTAAACCATATTCATCTAAAAAGAGGTAGGGAAAAATATTTGATAAATGGTTAAAAATTTGGGACATTCTAGATTATACGACCCTCTCTTATGAAGAAAATGTAAAATGTAAAATTGAAAATTGAAAATAAAGTGTCTATCTTCCTATGGAGTGATGAAAATATCAATGACAAAAGAAAACTATGTTATTATAAAAATACCATTAATCATGCTCGGGGGTCATTTAACTTTGGTTAATTAAATATTTGAATCCATTCTAGTATATTGGTTCTCAATGGCACACATTTCGAAAGGTGTTATGGAAAAGGTGAGGAGAATTTGTTTAAGACTTTTGTGGTATGGAAGGAAGGAATATGATGGAATTCCATTATTGAAGTGGCAGGTAATTTCCAATTCGAAGAAGACATGAGGTTGGGGTTTGAAAAACATTAATCTCTTTAGATATGTACTAGCTACTAAGATTTTATGGAGGGTAATAACTACCAAGAGTTTGTGGTGCAGAATCATTGAAAAAATATATTTTGAGTTGGGATCTTGCTTGGACTAGATCAGAAATCTACATAAATCCATAAAACTATTTCAAATAAGTGGAAATCCTTAGTAAAATCATTTCCTATTTTAGGCAGATTTTTTATGTGGAAGGTGGGAAATGTATCACAAGTAAGAATTTGAGATGATATTATACTAGGATGCGATGTGAGGATAATCCTACAAGTGGAATTGTGGGATTTTCTTCAGAATTAGGGTGTGGTAACTTTGAACTAGATTGGAAATCTTGAAAACACAAATTTGTGTTATCAAGGTT
>JASDQU010737122.1:247494-278106 GCA_032191745.1 Picea mariana | reverse complement strand
ACTAAATGTCAAGAAAACTAGATGGCTGAAATTTCTTAGTGAGTATGACTTTGAGATCAAGCACATAAAGGGAAAAGAGAACAAGGTGGTTGATGCACTCAGTAGAAGGGTGCATGAAATACATGCTACAACCATTAGTATGTACAAGACATATTTAAGAGATAGAATTCTAGGGGTTGTAACAATATACCATAATTATGTGCAAGTTACAGGAAAATTATAATAGAAATATAAGGATTAGAAGCTAGAAGAGGATAGAATCCTCTTGTTTTGGAATATAGTTTATGTTTCCAATTATGAGGAATTGAGGAATTCATTTTAAAAATAAATGTATTGTATGTCGGACACCCAGGATACTAGAAAACTATTACAGCTATAAGAGGCCAATATTTTTGTCCTGGTATGAAGAGATATGTAACTAATTATTTGGTCAGATGTAAGGAATTTTAAAAGGTAAAGGTTGAACACAGACATCTAGCAGGATCGTTGCATCCATTTCCCATTCCATAATGAAAATGGGAAGTTGTTACTATTGATTTCATTACCAAATTTCCTAGGACAACAAGGAAAAATGATTCCATCATGTTCTTTTAAAAGTTAAGTCCAATAGGAGCTTGCTGAAATTGGGAAGTTGCCCAAAGTTCGAAGCGAGATATCGTGGGTCGTTTGAAGTCCTAGAAAGGATAGGCCCAGTTGCATACATGCTAGAATTACTTACATACTTTAGAATTCATAATGTGGTCCATGTGAATTTATTAAAAAAGTATGTACATGATCCTAACCATGTGATTGATTGGACTGTGATCCATGTGGAACACGAAGGGGACTTTCAGGTGGAACCAGTGTGCATCCTAGGCTGGAAAGTAAAATTTCTTAGGAACAAATCCATCGGCTTGGTAAAGTTTAAATGGACCTGCTACAATCCTAAGGGTACTATGTAGGAGCACGAGGAAGCCATGCAAGAAGCATACCTACAAATGTTTTGCAAATTTTGAAGAAAATTGAATGTACATTTGTACATAAGAGAATGAAGACTCCATTTTGGCAGCAGAATTTCCTAGATCCACAACTCAAATATTTCTTGTCCAACCGATGTCGGATCTCATTCCTTGGGAAGTAAATGGTTGAGGGGAAAAGAGAGTTGTTGGTTAGAATTTTTGCGTGACTCATTAATTTGCGGAATTATCAAAGTATTTTGATGTAATATTTTATATATGTCAATGTGTAAATTGTATGGTGATGTGCATTGAGGACAGCGTAGTTTTTAGGGGAGAGGAATATAACATACCCATTTTTAATCCCCAAATTAGCAATGTGTATATAAAATTTTATGTATGGTCATGGGCCACGTGATGTAATATGTAAATGATGTATATTGAATAAAATAAATAAAAATGTATTTCCAACTACATATGGATATGGATGGAGACTTGGGGGCTCAATAATCCACAAGAGAGGGAAGGGGTCCAAGAGGGAGAGTTTACCCATGTCTATTAAAAACAAACCATTTTTATAAATTATCCTTAATTTGAACCTTCTATTTTATGTTGAGTGCTCTAGAGCGTAATCATTGAATTGATATAAGAGGGTGGATGAGAGAAGTCACATCCCATAGTTATTGAGAGCATGGGGGTTGATTACAATCAAACTTGGGAAGGATGCGAGTCAAGGAAGCATGGGAGAAGAAGGAAAATTATATGGGGAAGGAGAACAAGTTTTAAAGGCATATTTTTGGAAAGTAAGAGAGTTCAGAGTGTTGTGTATGGTAGTTGTTTTGGAGTTGTAATTTCATGGGAAGAGATTTTTGTTCCTCAGAGTAATTTCTTGTTTAACAAATTGTCAAGAGAGAAAGTATTTTGTTGTTGTGTAAATTCCTATTACAGTTGTAGATTTCAAGAGTCCCCAACTAAGATATTTCCTATCCAATCTATGTTGGATCCCAGAGAGGGAAGTGGGGTATCTTGAGGGACTGTGTGGAGGAGACAGGGATCCCATTACTTGGGTTGTTAAGGTTGAGGGGAAAGAGAGATGGTGGATTGGAATTAGTTGCGGGAGTTATTTGTTGAGAGGGGATAGTATCCATCCTTAGGAACCACTGTCTCTTGTGGATTCATAGCCCTAAATCAAGGGTCACTTGTTGTTGAGAATTGAAACAACAAGTCTATGGTTGGGAGGAACATTTTTCTTTTGCAATGGGTTGCATATTTACTAAGATAAGTGTTCTTATTTGTTGTGTTTATTTATGTTAAATGTTAAATGGGATGTCTAGAGAGGTAGTTCCTCCCCACTAACATGATGGTCGATTGGTTGTAGAGTAACTATGTGTGGTTTCTCAACCTTCCCCTCTCTCCCATGTGTTATCGAGTGGAGTTTATACTTTAATTGTGATTACTCTTCCAAGATCTATGTTAATCGAATACATTTTTATTTATGTGCATTGTGTACATGTGGATGATGAAAAGATTAATAATAATCAAATATGTCTATCCCATGGCATTTTGGAATAACATGTATGACTATGAAATCTCTTTTCCTCATATCCCACTTTTGTTGTGAGGATTTACATGCAATGTCATATTAGTCTCAATATACCACAATCCTTATACCAATGGGGTGTCTATAGAGGTAGTTCCCCACACAAACATGATGGTTGATTTGTTGTATGGTGATTATGTCTAATTGTTCAACATTTCCCTCTCTCCTATATCTTGTAGGGGTACATGTGTGTTTGAATCACAATATGAATGTAATAACATGAATATTTATGATACACCTAACTTGTGCCATTTTTGAAAGAACTTCTATGACTATAAAATCTCCTTCCCTCTTATCCCACTTTAGTTATGAGCATTGGTCTACAAAAACATATGAGATCCAATATATCGTGATCCTTATGCCAATATACCATGATCCTTTTGATCTCTGAAAAAATTCTTGAAGAATTCATTAAAATATGAAAACGAGTCACCTCTAAGGAATATTTTGAGCATATCCCTATGTTATTAGAAGTAGAATTGGCCTAAGAGAAACTGGCCATCTCTTTTAAACTAAACCTAAAATGGCTACAATATGAGGAATTTGTAAACAATATCAAAGAGGTATATGAACCATTCGATGGATCCTTAAGAGAATATACACCCATAAAATTCCACCAAAAGATGAAAAGAGAAAAAAAGGCAATAATCCATTGGGAAAAAGAAAAAAAACATAAAGATGAAAGAATTCTCAAGGAAGTGGAAGAAGCTTTAGCATTTCATTATAGTAGTGAGGGTTTTAGATATATTTTTGAGGAATATAAGTAGAAATAAAAATACTTGATGACAAAAAGAGACATATCCTATTGGAAAAATAGAAATAATGGAGACTCAAAAGCAGGGTATTATGGCTCTAGGAAAGTGATAAAAATATGATGTTTTTCACAAATATGCCAATTGTAGGAATAATATTAATTTTTCATGGAAAATTGAGAAGGAAGATGGCTCTTAGGAAAAACACTTTAAAGATATGGTAGTAGAAGGAGTTAATTATTTCACATCCATCTTCAAGGATGATTCTCAAGCCATAATAGTACAAGTAATAATATTGTCCTTCCTAGGCATCATCAATCTAGAGGACAAGTAATCATTGATGGAAGAAGTGGACAAAGAGGGACTACATATGAAGAATAAAATTCTAGGGTTAGATTGGCTACCTATGGAATTTTTCTTAGGGTGTTATGATTTTATAGAAGAGGATTTAAGGAGCTTGGTTGAGTTAAAAGTAACTATAAGTAAAACCGTTTGTGCCTTCAACACAACTTTTATAGAATTGATCCCTACAACTGATAATCTGACATCATCTGAAAAATTCAAAATCCAACCTCATTATGCAATTGCATGCGAGAAGACAAATAAGGGTTTTGTCAAGGAAAATTTATAATGAATAATTTGGATCCTTAGTGGAAAGGAAAATTCACACTGCAAGGAAAACACCTTGTTGCAAATGTTTTTACAGAGCCTCCTTGAAAAAATTCTCCCTTCTTTGTTTATAGCGGAGGTGGAAGGTCGGAGTCTTTTGTGGAGGTTTTTTCACTAGTGTGCTTATAAGACCCATGTGCATTGGTGTGCACATAAAAATAATGCCCCGGTGTTGATATAGTAAGATGCATAGTTAATAACTATAAACAAAATAAAATACAAAGAAATTCTCCATTCTAAACAAATCTCTTTGATGTGCATACTCATTCTTCCTTGGTTCTCTACAATGTGACATCTCGGTGTGTACAACTATATGATGCATCGAGGCATGGTAAAATAAAAAAAATTACCATACCATTTTTCATTGCTACATCTGATTCTATGATTCCAACGTCTCGGAAAAGCAGTGGTGCCCACTCTCATTCCAGGACTACCTTGTTTGCAAAAGTGACAAATTATAACGACAATAGGTAATAAAAGAACCAGGATATCACAAACTTTTATATCTTTATTGATGATAGAAATGTTCACTTGCATATTTGAGGGGGAAACCTCCAATTAAGAAGAGTTATGATTACAATATACTTCACAATACATCTCATTACATTTCTTCTACTTCTTTATATAGTTTTATCTACCTCATAGGAAATTTATAGAGAAGGAACTTTCTTGTATGTAGAACCTTCTAGTAAACCTTCTTACAATTATCGCTTTCACACTACTACATGGGCCTTATTTACTAGAAATGACTTCCATACATAAAACCCTATTTATATACTTAGGGGGTTAGGGTAATACCCTAACATGCCCTCCCCCTTAAAAGGAAGAAGTTGTAGTCAAGGTTGGAGATGAGGGAATTGATAAAGGATGTTTTTGGTTCCCATGTGGTATCCTTAGATGATTTATCCTTCCATTGGATTTGAACCTCCTAGATAGTTTGCTGGAAGATATGACACTCTCTTTTTTTGAGGATGGGGGAACCTTATTCATCTAGTTCTAGAAGGCTAGTTTGAATACAACAATTAGATCTGACCACTTTCTTTAAGTAGAAGATGTGAAATATTGGATGAATTTAAGTGTATATAGGAAGTTCCAATTTTCAAGCCACTAGTCCAATATGTTTGAGGACCTTACATGGGACATAAAACTTTGGAGAAATATTTTGGTTGTGGTTGTCTTTGAGGGAGGTCTGCTTATAAGGATGTATATGAAGGAACACATGTTTTCCTTATTCAAAATGGCACTCTAAATGATGTTGATCATCCTACTGATTCATCCTATTCTAATCTATTACCATATTATCCTTGAGAGTGAGAAGAATGTCAGCCTAAGCTATGAGGATTTTTTCTACCTTCTACCCCTTAAAGACTCTGGGTAAGTTGGATATTACTAATGGGTGATTTTGGCCATAGAAAACCTCAAACGGAGTCATTCGAGTGGCATTGTGATAAGTTGCATTATACCACCAATATTTTAGAGGTAACCACTGAACCCAATGGGATTATCATTCTAAAGTAAAGCACCTCAAATATGCTTCCAATAAATTGTTGACAACTTCAATCTAACCATTAGTCTAGGGGTGATAAGTATTACTAAGATTCAATTGAGTTCCCTAGAGCTTACCAAAAATTGCTAGTTAAATCAGGTTCATGATCCATCCCAATATATTTCAACATACCATTGAATTTAAAGATATTATCCATGATTACTTGAGCAACAGTGGATGCTTTAAAGGGGTGTTGTAGAGAACAAAAATTATCATATTCAGAAAGTTGATCAACCACAACCATGATGATGTATTTATTTCTAGATTTTGGTAACCCCACAATGAAGTCCATGAAAATGTCGGTTCATACAGTTAGCAGAATGGGTAAAGGTGTTAGTTTACCTAGAAGTTTCATTCATGTTTCTACCTTGTGTAATTAGAAAATGTCACATTCTTCCACAAAGGTGTGGATGTCCTTCTTCATTCCTTCCCAGAAAAATGAATGTTTGATCCTTTCATATATTTTATGAAATCCTGAATGACCTATTATTAAAGAGGCATGGAGTTCAAATAAAACCGTTGATTTAAATTTTGGCTACTTTTTCAAATAAATATGCCCTTTATAATGAAGCTCTTCATTTTTCCAAGCATATCCCTTATATGCATGGGGTTCCATTTAAATTTGTTATATTAGGTGAGCAATCTTGAGATCTATTGACCATTATTTATGGACATCATTCAACCAATCTTCTACTATGAAGGAGAGTGAAAAGAGGGACCCATCCTCTTCATACTTTCAAGAGAGACCATTTTATACCACACTCTACTTGTCCTTCTTATAAATTATCTCATAGTCATATCCCAAGATTTTGGTGACCCATTTTTGTTTCTTGGGGGTGAAATCCTTTGCTGTAAAAAGTATTTCAGGCTATGATGATATGTTTTAATAGATAAATGTTGCTCAAGTAGGTATGGATGACAAATATCCATAGCATGCAATATGGCCATCATTTTTTTTCATAAGTTGATTTTCCCATGTGCCTCTCATAGATTTGTTTACTGGTAAAATCCAATGGTTATCCCTCTTTCATGATTACTACTCCAATTACTTTATTGGAGGTGTCACATTCCATGCCCAAGGTTTTAGTGAATTTTGGTAGAGAAAGTATTGGGGTTGTACACATAGCATTCTTCAAATATTGGAAGGCATATTATGTTGTGTCATACCAACTAGAATCATTTTTTTAAAGCAAGGTTGTGAGGGGATCTACAATATTAGCATACTTCCTTACAAAATTTTTGTAGTAACTAGTGAGGCCAAGAAAATCTCTTAAACTTTTAAGATTTTTGGGGTGGGGACAATCCTTCATCACTTAAAATTTATTGGGATCCACATGTACACCATAATGACTAACAATATGGACTAAATATTCTACTTCAGAGACACCAAAGTCACATAAGGACCTCTTGAGAAAGAGTTGATGATTAGCAAGCAGTTGTAAGACCCGATCCACATGGGTGACATGGGCATGCTAAGTTTTAATATAGATCAATATGTCATAAAAAAATACAAGGACAAAATGACATACAAAGGGTTGAAATATTTTTTGCATGAGACTCTGGAAGGTGGAAGTTGCATTGCAAAGGCCAAAGGGCATCACCAAGAATTCATAATGGCCTTAATGAGTGTGAAAAGTAATTTTGGGAATATTTGCCTCCTTCGTGCAAATTTGGTGATAGCATGAGAAGAGAACAAGTTTCGTGATGAATTGATCACCCTTGAGCTCATTCAAAAGGTCGCCAATGATGTAAATGGGGAATTTATCGTTGATCATTAATTTTTTGAGAGCTTAAAGGTCAATACACATGTGACAAGTGCCTTATCCTAAGAACCATGATGACCTTGATGAATAAGGGTTGGTATTAAGGAATATGACACTTGTGGATAGAAACTCCTAAACTGTTTTTTCAATTTCATTTTTTTTGGAAAATGGATGGTGGTATGGGTGTACATTGGGTGGGAAGATACCTAGTATGAGTTGAATAGAATGACCATTCTCACCTCAAGAAAGCGATAGTCCTTAGGGAGATTCAAAGAATGATTTGTGTTTGGACAAGATTAACTGATTCTTATGATGGATGGGTTGAGAAGTGTCTCAAAGGTTTTAATGGAATACAATTGAACCATTATGCATAAATTCATTGTTTTATTAATATTTTCCATACATTGGGAGATGATGATATTTGGATAAGATACTATGATTCCCTAGAAAGTGTAGTTATTCCCCTCATGTTGGAAACTCATGTATAACTCATGGAAATCCATGGTGATGGGATTAAATGTCTATAACCAATTTAACACCCAAGACAATGTCACAACCATCCATTTCAATAGAAAACATATGTGGTTTTAAGGAATAGTAGCCCATTTGAAGCTACACATTTTCACAACAACCACTGCATTTCATGGAATCTTCATTAATAATCATGATTTGGAAGTTTTTCACAACATGGATGTATCATTGTGTGTCTTGGGATTCACATCGATGAATGGAGTTATGAGTGCTACCACTGTCAATTAAGGCAATTAATTTATGATGTTTGATGTAGCCAATAAATTTGAGGGTTTGGGGGGTAAAAATACCAGTTAAGGAATGCAGGGAGATTTGTGTTTCCACATCCTACAAAGAAGATGGGGGAATGTCTTCAATAGGTGGAGGAAAATTCTTTGGAGGTATAGATTCAACTTCATCATCTAAAATGTCCTCCAAAGTGGCCATAAATAGTTTTTCTCCTTACATTTATGCCTGGGAAATATTTTTCATCTTAGTTATTGCAGAAACCTTTAAGTTGGCACTCTGCAATTTTAGCGTGGTTAACTTGTGGATCTTGAGGGGTGGGGAGGACGAAATGGGATTGGTAGGGGGAGAAATAGTGGGATGGGGATGGGAAATAAATGATGTCTTTTTAATTTGAGCATTCAACACCTTTTGGGCTTCTCGGCATATTTGAGAGGCTTCCAACCATGTATTAGGATGAGCCATTAAAACTCGTGCATGTAATGTCCCCCAACTTAACTAAGGAACATTACTTGCATAAAGTACACATAAATTGAAAATTTTCTACTAGCTTATTTCATGTAGCTTACCAACTGGGAATTATACACATATTTAACTAGATTATGGTACCCATAATGAAATTCATCTACATCATTCTAAATGAACATGAATGCAGCTAATAACCACATTCATAGCAACAAATAAACCATTCACATACACATAGTTAAGCACAACAATTAAACTCATGAAATAACTTAGAAGATAGATAAGTACTTATATTTTAAAAAACTTTTGCAACCAACTACTTGGGAAGGATGTTCCACCCAACCATAGACTTGTTGTTCCATATATCAACAACAAGTCACTCTCGAGTTGGGGCTAGTAATCCACAAAATAAGGGTGCCTCTCACAATCCACTCATAGCTCAATACCTCACAACCCACTAGTATTATCTTATAGCTATCCCAAATTTCCTCCATCACTCTTCCTCTTTACCTTCCCAACCCAAGGAATGTATCCCTTCACTGCTCACAGTCTATCAGGTGTTCCATGCATTTATCAAGGTCTCTTTGGATCATGAAACTAGGAATATCTCTACTGAGAACTCAAGAGAAATCACTGCCAATAAAACTATCATGAAAACAACAATAACACTTTATGTTTCAGTGCAACTCACACAAGAGTTATTTCTTCAGGCCTGAAAATCTATCTCTTCAATCTTCAGCTCCATAATGCTCCAAACATTTTCTAGCATGCTCCAGAATTCACCCAACCTTCTTGCTCTAGATTTGATGCTCTTTTTCCCTGCTCTCCCTTATTGTTCATGCCAAAAATTGGATGTGAAAATATGTCTAATCCCCCCATACGATTTTTCTCTATTTTCCCAAGATTATTGTCTGCTCAATATGCCCAATGTTGATTGTGATTTAGCCCCATGCTTCCAATAACTATGGGATGTGACTCTCAGACCCACCCTCTTACATGAGTTTAATGATTTGTCTCTCATACACTCAAACTAAAATAGAAGGTTTCCCCAAATGATAATAAAAAATTCAGAAATATGGGTTGAATTAATACCCATAATCAATTTCCCCCTTGGACCCCTCTTAGACACTATGTTCTCTTGTGGAAAAATTATCCCCCATCTCTATCCATATTCCCAGCAATTAGCATCACATTATATTTATTAAAATCAGAAAATAAATTTCACATGTTACATCTCTTGGCCATAGCCACATTCATATCTACATTATGCATTAATTAAACTAGGGATTATAGTGGGTATGTTACAATTCACATATATCTTATTTCGTACCACTGATACATCATTCCCTGAAAAAGTATCAAACATTCCTTCAATGTGGATGGCAAGTTTCTCAAAAGAAGAGATGAATTCTTCAATTGTACCAAATTGTTTAAGCTTGGTTATTCATGCCAAATAATGACTATCAGTTTCAAAGAATTCATAGAGGTCTAAGACAAATTGTGTTCAAGTAATATAACCCCAGTGGGAGTTCTTATTCCATTTCCACCGTTTCCATTGTTCAAGATCTAAATTAAAAACATCCACACAAAGTTTCATTAAGTCATTTGTGATTTCATGCAAGAAAAAATAATGTTCCATCTAAGTGACCCAACTTGTGGGGCCATATCCATCAAATTTGTTGAGATTGACTTTAGGGATTCGATGCCATATTTGAGTCATAGGATCATGAACAAGTGGGGTAGATTGACACCCACTGGGATTGGATGATTCAACTCCTCCCTTTTGGGATGGTTGGTCCTACCATTAATAACATGTTGATTGATTTTGCATCACCACAGTTTTAGATAGTTGTTATGGGATTGAATCTAGGTTGGTGAGCTTGTCACTGATGGCATCAAGATTTTGATAGGTAGAGGAGTGGTTGTGATCTATTGTGTGTTACAAATCATAACATAGAGTTTCCAAAGAGAAGATTTTAGTGGTTATCTATATGCCTCAATTATCCATAGAGATGTGGGTCCACAAGAAAAATTTTACTAGAGAGTGGTACTAAGGCAATCATCACTACATTATGGATTCATTGAGATAGTTTCCTAGTAGTGGGGTGAAAGGGTCCACCAAAAGACTTACTAGAGAGTGGTACCACGAAAATCAACTTGACATAAGGATTCTATCGAGATAGGTATGAAATAAGGGTGTCGGTAGGACCCATACCTTTTTTTAACCTCTTATGGAGTTAAAATCCCACTTGAATATTATTGCGTTGATAGAATTACCAAATTATTAGTACTACAACTTATGTAGGAATTTTGTTCACTCATAGTAGGGAGCAGGGTTTCCAGTGATAGAATACACAAATTCTCAATATAATAGTTTAGGTAGGAATTTCATGGATTGGAAATAGGGAGCAAGGTTTCCAGGGTCCCAAGGGAAAGGAAGTGATAGGTGTTATATCTCTTTGACATATGTGTTATAGGGAACCATTTAAGGAGGCTTAACCATACCCTTAGTTGTACAATTTGATTACCCAAGTACTAGAGAGTAATCTTCCCGGGTGTTGTTCTTAGTGAATTATAGCAACAAGATAGTCAATCGAATTATTTAAAGTTGGTTTTAAGTAACCTAGGGGACTTCCAATATACCCAAGGGTATGTGAAAGTGAAATTCCATATACAGGTGTTGTTTTTTGTGGTACTACTCAAAGGGGTGTCAATAGGGTTTTCAAGAGTTTCAAACCAGGTGAAACCGTTTGCATTTCTTGCATGTATTCTTCCCCTATTGAATGATAGATCATTGTGTTATTTATAGATATTGAAATGTATCTCTATATTGAAAAATGATTCTCTAAAATATTAGATCAAGAAAGTGCTCTGATACCACTTGTGGTGTTTTTTATGAGAAACTTGGAATATTTAGAGCATAAAAAATAGAATATACCTAGATTTTATTATATATGATGGATTATAACAACAATAGGCAATGAAAGAACCAGAATACCATAAAATGTTATAATTTTATTGATGAGGGAAATGTTCACTTACCTCTTTGAGGGGGAAACCTCCAATTGAGTAGAGCTCCAATTACAATTGCTTCACAAGACATCTTAGTACATTGCTTCTACTTATTTGTTTAGTTATATCTACCTCCCAATAACTTTCTAGTAGGCCTTCTTATAATTATTATGTTCACACTACTATTTGGGCCTTATTTACTAGAGATGGCCTTCATACATATTGACCTATATTTCTACTTAGGGGGTTAGGGTAGGACCCTAACACCAAGAAAAACAAAAAAGCATTAGATTATATATCCTTTGTAGTCCTTCATGTTTTGTATTCACTAACCTTACCACCTATACTTACTATGAAAGCTAAAATCTATATATTCTATCGTAGCAAGAGACATTAAATAAAATCAAATAATGGAGAATACATGGATCACATATCCACCTTTCCATTTTTCAAATTAAATGTTTCCTTCTACAAGTTGCTAGCTTCTTTTAACAACTTGTCAACTTGCCAGTTCAACTCACAAAATACACGAGTAAAGGAAACAATACCAAATGTAGCCACAACTTCCTTTACTAAATCCCCTATTAGCATGAGTTATACATTTTGAAGTCCCATTGAGCTATTCATATAATTAACAACAAAATAAAAGTCTCAAAATATATGAAGTTGTTGAATGTTCTTATCTTAAGAAAGCTTTAATAAAATATTTAGGGAAAGGAACTCTGCCAAATTTGTTTCATCCTGAACCTTGTCTGGACCTAAACTTTATAAATATGTAATCACTCATATATATATTATTCCCCTTGCATAGCTCTACCAAAAATCCCCATGGTCAAGACTTTTCAATATCAATGGGCATCACCCAATTGGAAGAATTTGAAGAAGTTGACTCATCAAAGAAAGACAATAAAGATTTCGCTTGTGAAATAACTTGGAAAGGGAAAATAAAATTCTCTTCATATAATACTAAGTTACAAGATATTTAAATGCTCCAAATTATCATACATGGAAATGATCTATAATTTTTCAAAGAATGAGTTCTTAACCATTGATTGAGACATCCTTCCATTAAGCCCAAATTCTATACATTTGGTGTACCAGACAAACGCTATGATTCTATCTAAACCTATTAAGTGTACAAGAAACACATAAGTAAATCAGACATTTTTTCATCTTAATTTCTACAAAAGAAGCACATACCCATGCCATGTTTATTTATTTTTTACAACAGATCCCAAGTCAAAACTAGGTTCATCAAATCCAACCGTAAGAAAAATCATGTTTTCTTTGGTGATTTAATTTCCATATTGATTTCCACCACCACTTGAACTCTTTAGGATCGACATGAAAGATAGAATAATAACTGATATTTTTAGAGTAATATCCACCTAAATTGTTAAATGACCAAGCAAGTTCACCATCCTTAGCTTTGAGTTAGACATGGCCACACTTTAGACTATTAATAAAATAATTCCATGCATTTTCTTACTCACCTACAAGCTCCAAATATATAGATTGGAGGCAACCTTGATAACACAAATTTGTGTTTTCAATATTTCCAATCTAGTTCAAAGTTACCACACCCTAATTCTAAAGAAAATCCCACAATTCCACTTGTAGGATTATCCTCACATCGCATCCTAGTATATTATCATCTCAGATTCTTACTTGTGATACATTTCCCACCTTCCACATACAAAATGTGCCTAAAATAGGAAATGATTTTACTAAGGATTTCCACTTATTTGAAATAGTTTTATGGATTTATGTAGATTTTTTATCTAGTCCAAGCAAGATCCCAACCCGAAATATATTTTTTCAATGATTCTGCACCACAAACTCTTGGTAGTTATTACCCTCCATAAAATCTTAGTAGCTAGTACATATCTAAAGAGATTAATGTTTTTCAAACCCCAACCTCATGTCTTCTTTGAATTGGAAATTACCTGCCACTTCAATAATGTAATTCCATCATATTCCTTCCTTCCATAACACAAAAGTCTTAAACAAATTCTCCTCACCTTTTCCATAACACCTTTCGAAATGTGTGCCATTGAGAACCAATATACTAGAATAGATTCAAATATTTAATTAACCAAAGTTAAATGACCCCCGAGCATGATTAATGGTATTTTTATAATAACATAGTTTTCTTTTTTCATTGATATTTTCATCACTCCATAGGAAGATAGACACTTTATTTTCAATTTTCAATTTTACATTTTACATTTTCTTCATAAGAGAGGGTCGTATAATCTAGAATGTCCCAAATTTTTAACCATTTATCAAAGATTTTTCCATACCTCTTTTTAGATGAATATGGTTTAGTGTAAGGTACCATATGTAATATAATATGCAAAATCAAGAATATTCAACATATTTCAATGGAACAACAAAATATTAAGAAGAGCAATACCAGAAATAATACCTTTATTCAAAGAAAGAAATGGTCACTTGCCTCTTCGAGAGGGAAACCTCTAGTAGAGAAAAGATTTATTACAATAATTCTCAAGACAAAGATTTATTATGCCTCCTACTATTATTTATACTAATTCTGTATTCTAAAGAACATTCTAGAGGAAGAGTTTTCTAGAAGCAGAAGCTTCTATTAGGTCTTCTTACATTTACTTGTTCATATTCATTAAATAGGACTTATTGACTAATGTCGGCCTTTATTAAATGGAAAATACATTGTCCTATATATGTGAGGGGTTAGGGAGGTTAGGTCCCTAATATTCCCTCCCCCTTGAAAAATATCCTTGTCCTCAAGGCTTAAGATGAAGAAATTATTGCAGAATGGTAGTCGAATCCCAGTTGGTATCTTTTGGTGGAGTATTGTCCCATTGAACTAAAAATTCCCTAATGGTGCACTCACAGAGATGACGCTCACACTAGTCCAATACGGCTTGTGGTTGCAACCAAATGGAACTTTCTTCATCCAATTCTGTGATACTAGTCTAGGTGTGGCACTTGGTGCCAATCACTTTCTTCAAGCATGAGACATGAAAGATAGGGTGTAGCTTGGAGTGACTAGGAAAGGATAAATGATATGACATTGGTCCCATGCGTTAGAGAATAGTATAAGGACCACAAAATTTGGGGGCAAGTTTCTGACACTGCTGATAGTTTATTGAAGTCTGCTCGTATGGTTGCAGATAGAGAAACACATGTTCCCCTTCATCAAATCGATGTTCAGAACGGACTTGATCTTCCTGTTTCTTCATGCGATTCTAATCCATGACCAAAATTTCTTTGATATCATGAAGAATGGTCATGCAGACTGTAATATTGCGGTCAACCGTCTGAACCTTTGAGACACCTGGCATGTATGGAAGAATTGATGGTGGATTATGGCCATACACTGCTTCAAGGGAGTTATGTGAGTGGTAGTATGGTAAGAGGTATTGTACCACCATTCATCTAGTGGTAACTAATGAACCCATTGATTTTTTATGTCTAATGCAAAACACCTCAAATATATTTCCAAACATTTCTTGACCACTTTCATTTGGCTATCGATCTAGGGATGATAGGTTGTGCTAAGATGTAATTGGGTTCCCTGGATCCTAAATAATTCTTTCTAGAAATTGCTGGTAAAAGTTGGATCTCAGTCATAAACAATAGAATGAGACATTCCATGGAGTTTGAAGATATTATCCATAAAAATTTGAACCACTATGGATGTTTTGAATGGGTTTTGAAGAGCATAGAAATGAACATATATGGAAATATGATCGACTACCACCATGATGACTGACTTATTTCCTGATTTGGGTAAGCCAACAATGAAATACATAGAAATATCAGTTCAAATAGTAGGTGGAAGTGGAAGTGGTTGAAGTGTACTCAGAGGTTTGACAGTCTCTCCCTTGTTGCATTGATAGGTATCAAATTTGGCCATAAAGGTGTGGATGTCATGTTTCATACCATCCCAGAAGAAAAAAAATTTGACTCGATCATAAATTTTGGTAAGACTTGAATGACCCGCATTAGGGGAAGCATGAAACTCAAATAGAAGTGTGGATTTAAGGGTCGATTGTTTGCTTAAATATAGGTGACCTTTATAGAGAAACTCGTTATTGTGCCAAGAGTACCCTAGAGCATCTTGGGGATCATGTTGTATTTGTTAGATTAGGGTAGAAATTTTTGGGTCTTGCAAGCATTCCGAATGAACAACCTGAATCCAGTCAGTGACAAGGAATGAGAGTGAAAAGAGGGACCCTTCTTGTTCATGTTTCCTAGAAAGAGCATCAGCCATGACATTTTATTTTCCCTTCTGGTAAAGGATCTCATAATCATATAAAAACAACTTGGTCACCCATTTTTGTTTCTCTGAGGATGAAATTCATTGTTCCAGGAAGTACTTGAGGATTTGATTATTTTTTTTAACTAGGAAATGTCATCCTAATAGATAAGGGTACGAGAGATCTGTTGAATGAAAAATAGCCAAAATTCCTTTTCATAGATCAATTGGCCCAAATGTTTCTCCGACAATTTTTTGGTAGTGAAATTGAATGGCCATCCATCTTCCATAAGGACTTCCCTGATTCCTCTCCCTAATGCATCACATTCCAGAAAAAATGTCTTGGTGAAGTTAGGTAGGGCCAGTATAGGAGTAGTGAACATATCTTCTTTCAAGGCTTGGAAGGATTGGTCAGCAGTTGGAGTCCAACTTAAAGCATTCTTTTTAAGGATATTTATTAGAGGATTCATGATTTTTCCATAATTCTGAACAAAATTGTGATTATAGCTTGTTAAACCCAAGAAAACAACATAGAATTTTAAGAGTTTTCGGGAGAGGTCAATTCTACATAGCTTCAATTTTCTTAGGATCCACTTGTACACCATCCCTACCAACAAGATGAC
This sequence comes from Picea mariana, assembly GCA_032191745.1. Lineage (NCBI taxonomy): Eukaryota > Viridiplantae > Streptophyta > Pinopsida > Pinales > Pinaceae > Picea > Picea mariana. The sequence goes on along the minus strand of JASDQU010737122.1, from coordinate 261,742 downwards.
CCAAGTACTCAACTTCAGAGACACCAAAATCACATTTAGAATGTTTGAGGAAAATTTTGTGCTTGGAGAGGAGATGGAGAACTTGATCCACATAGGTGAGATGGGCTTGCCAAGTTTTACTATAGATGAGAATTTCATCAAAGAAGACTAACACAAAGTGATGGAGGAAAGGATGAAAGACATAATTCATGAGACTTTGAAAAGTGGAGGGGGCATTATAGAGACCAAAGGCCATGACCAAGAACTCATAGTGGCCCTCATGAGTGTGAAATGCAGTCTTGGAAAAGTCTTCATATTTCATACTTATTTGGTGGTATCCAAAACAGAGGTCAATTTTGGTAAAGTATTTGTTAGGTGAAGGCCCATTTTGGGGAAAAGGCCATTTTTGGAGAGAAAATCATGAAGAGTAAGAAAATACAGATGGAAAGAAAATCAGCACGTGTGAGGGAAGCATGTGAGGTGTGCATGCAAGGGAGACTGAAATACACTAGGGTTAGGGTTTTTGCATGATATTGTAATGGATGATAAGCCAAGAGTATGTATAAGTAGCACTTAGGAGGTCTAAGAGAGGAGACCCGACGAGCCGATGGAGAGATACAGAGAGAAGAGTGAGAAAGACTAAAACTATAACATTTTGTAGGCTAGTGAGTTAGAGATGAGTCAAGCAAATCAATCACAAGGGTTATATCTTAGGTTGTGGAGCATGGTGTGATCTAGTCAGCCTCACATGGATCAGGAATCCTATTGAGATTGTAAGATCAAAGACTTTAAACACACATGGCGTGATATATTGTTGAGACATGATAAAAGAGCTTGAAGACAAATCTTTGTGGATGTATCACAAGAAGGGGTGAACCACGGTAGAACTTGTTTTATCTGATTGAAAGTTATGCATCTCCATTGTTGATAATGATTAAATGATAGATAAATGAATGAAGGATCTAGTTAGATCTGATATTCCACTTGCATGAGTAAGAGTGACTGATTAATTAATGTGTTAGACTAAATAAATGAAGATTACAAGGTACAACCACAGATCCCCACTTATTCCTAGGTTGCAAGCATTTGAGCATTGCAGCCACCCATAGAACTATCTTGGGTGAGATTGTGCAGTGAAACCTGTGGACTATGTTGCCTTTTGGTTTACTAAGAGGACCAATAGTTTTAGAGGGATTTTGTTGGAAGCTTGTTAAGTGTGAACCTAGGTCAACTTATGATGGTAAGATGAGATCAGAGTAGATAAAATAGTTTAAAAAACCAACACATGGTTATGTTGTCGACTGGAACAGAATGGGATTGAGTGATTAAGATCCGTGGAAGAAGCGTAAAAACAATATTAGATCTAGTGACAAAAATGTTAAAAGAATGAGAATATAAAAGGGGATGTTGAGATTGTGGAACCCAAAAAAGGAAGAAATCAAGAGCTAGTTGAAAACAAAAGAGTTGCAGTTTGCGTAGAAAGATAATAGAAACTTGAAGTTAACACCGCACAAATACCTGGACAAGTATGTATTCAACGACTTGCATGAAGTATTTTTCTATGATTTCCCGCATGTGTTGCAGGAGTGTATACTGAGGTTGAAAGAAAACCACCCTAAAAATAGGATTCTAAGAGTGGAATCCTATGGAGATCGCACACTTACAAAAAGTGGACAATAAATTTACACACACAGTAGATTTCTAGTTAGACAACATTGTTGCGGGATTTATCACAGAATTTGTAGTAGATACTGCAAAGTCTTACAGCACAAAAGAGAAAGAGTTCATGAAGGGACCTCAAGGTAGGTATATAAGGTCGATGTATACTTCCATTAATATATTTCTATATAAAAAAGGAGTAATGACAATGGCCTCAAATAGATAAACTTACCAGTGTGCATGGGGGAGGAGGGAAGCACTAACAAGAGACAGAGATATGGAGGAAGAAATGGATAGAGGAAATAAGGAGGAGGCCTTGGATCCAATCATGATGGAGGAAGACCATATCAAGAAGATCATGGAAACAACTAGAAGAACACATGGTGGAGTACCCTAGCAATATAAGATGAACAACAATAAGAGAGCCATAGCCACGATGGAAGGCTTGGCAAATGATGAAGAAGAGTTAGAGGGTCTTCGAGCTGTGGAGAATATTGAGGAAATCCTGCGCACGACATATGAAAGGAAGACAAGAGGTCCAAGAATAGGAACAAAAGGTAGAATTCTTATCCATATCAGTGCCAGAGTGGAACCCATAAACCCATGTGTGACTAATACACCAATAAGAAAAACACCATTTAGACAACTGAATTTCAGAAGGAAGACATTAGGAAGTACATCTAGTCAAGGAGAAATAACTAGACGATCTAGTTCAGGAAGTGGTAGCCAAGTATCTACACCGCATGGAGGAAGTAGTTCAACATTCAGGATGGAAGGACATGATCCCACCATCAGATTACTAGAATTAAAGGGAGAGGTGTCAGAGCACCCCGAGAAGCACTTGTTCATTTGTGAAAATATCTAGGAAGCAAAACAAATCACAGATGAAGACACTAAACTTGCCAATTATCCATCATGCTAAGAGACCGTGCACTGGATTGGTACATGATATTAGCCGCAAACAGTCCACCATGGACAACTAGAACAATTGTGGATATCAAGAAACTATTGATAAATGAATTCCAGAAGCCTAGCTAAGAGGATCAATACATGAATGAGATGATGGAGATTAGACATAAACCAGGAGAATCTGTGTGGGAGATTGACCAAAGATTCAAATGATTTAAGGGAAAGATAAAATATGTCATGAAAGACATGGAACATAAGAATATGTTTGTCAATTCCCTTCTACCACACTTGAAGTACCCTTTGAGACAACAGAAGTTTCAAACTTAGGTAGAGGCTTTGTAGGCATCCCTACAATTGGAAGAGAACCAATATCAGAAAATAGAATCATCCATAGAGGAGATGAAGGAGGATATGAAGAACTTAACATTTCAACTAAACCAGAATAGGGGTAAGGAAAAAAGAGAAGTTGTTTGGTGTACCGCATGTAGGAAATAAGGACACCACAAGAATGAATGTCCAACATTCACGCAACACATGGAAATAGGACTTCCAAACCCTTTTCCAGCAAGAGGACTATGGTGTGAGATCTGTAAGACACAGGGGCATGATCCATATCACTGTCCAATGATGCAGAAATACCATACAGTTCCTAAGAGTTCATATTGCAACTTTTGCAAGTCAGTAGGCCATGATGACAAAGATTGTAGGAAAATGGAGATGATTAGGGAATGAACATTAGATACCTATAGGCTTCAAGAAGAGATGACGATAGGAAAAGATGCACCACAGTTCAACCAAGTACCATCCCGATATAACATTGTGCCACAACAATATAACATTGCTCAACTGCAGTATAATACGGTGCAACAATAGTATAATCATGTGCAGTATAACCAGGTGCCCCAGTACAATGCACCGCGAGGAGATCGAGATGGATATAGAGGTGGAGGATGAGGAGAAGGAGGCTTTGGAAGAGGAAGAGGATTGGTGGTATGTCACAACTGTCAACAACCAGGACACTATGCAAGAGAATTTCCACTTCCACCTGCGACATGTATGTATTGTTGCGCATCAGATCATTAAACAAAAGACTGTCTGACACTATTGGGGAAGATCCAAGAAAAGAGAAACTAGAACAATCAGAATGTTCAGTGGATTTCTGCATAAACAAGGGATGACGGAAGAAATATCAACATAGTTGCACACGGAGGAACTAAGACAAGAAATGATGCAGTAAGACAAGATCCAGCACAACACCAATGGGTGAAGAAGAATGTCGAACGACAGAAGAAGTTTGATGCACATAATGAAAAAGGGATATTGAATCAAGCCAAACAAGAATTATTGAAGCCAGACATTGCATCTACATCAGCTACACAGCATACTCAGGACGGACTAACGTATGAGATGCCTTCATCACTGGATCATACTAATGAAGGGAAACCTCTAGGAAAAGTAAGTGCCATAAAGGATTTTATGCAATCCTATGTTAATCTATTAAATGACCAATCATCAGTTAAAACTTTGCAAAATATTCTAGAAATATGTAACTCAAAGGTAGAGGGGAAATTAGAAAAGAAAACAGTCAATCACCTGCATACACGAAGGAGGACAAGCAGGGAATTCATATTAAATACTAACATTGGGGATTTCAATATGGGGGACATCATACTAGATTTAGGCTCTGAGGTGAATGTGTTACCCAAGAAGACATGGAAATGTATGGGAGAGCCCACATTAGTATTTTCACCTGTTCAGCTGAAACTAGAAAATCAACACAAAGTTTTACCAATTGGAAGGCTAAAGGGTGTGGAAATAGATCTAGATGGAGTGTGCACCAAGGCAGACTTCGAAGTAATAGAAATAGTGGATGGCACAACACCTTATCCAAAATTGCTTGGACTAGATTGGGTGTTTGACAATTAGTCCATAATCAATTTGAAGATGAGGAAGATGAAATTTGATTCATGAGAGTATAAATCCATTGCACCACTAGACCCATCAGAAGGATAAAGGTTTGTCGAACCCACTTGTTTGGACCTGGAGGAAATTAACGAGATGCATAGAACCACCATGCAAGAAGAAGACTATGTGAATCCAACTGCAGATGGAGTACTCAGTTGGAAAAGTATCACTTCATGTGCGTCAGAGTCAGATACAGTTTTGGAAAATTGGTAGTGGATATTACATGAATTCTCTACAAGAATATGCGCAAGAATAGACCGCGCAGTACGATGGGTAGGTATAGAAATAAGAGAACCTCTTAGCTTTCATGGGGTGAAAGAATTAGAGGAATTCCTAATACGATATGATGATGAAGTATTACCAAATCAAAGGCTCTTAGCTTTGGATATAGAACTCAAGGAAACACCTTCAAGATGGTGGGGTGCACACAAAGAGACGATGAAAGACTGGTATCAATGCAAACGATTATTGTGCATTAGGTTCGGCGCAAAGCAGAAGAGTAGAATGATGCAGAGATATGATGGACAGGGGTCACCTTTGGAACACTTGGAGAAGTGCATAACATTATGTACGATGACACCACCAGAGGAATGGCCTCATCACTTTAGTTATACACTAGAAGAATCCTAGCAAACTGGTATGTAGATCAGGAACTGTGCAGAGGAACTGTCGGATGAACAATGTTACAGTAGAAATTTATAGTCACTTTCTCATTTGAACATGAGAACCCCAACATAGACTCATCAATCAAAAAAATCAGAGGGGTGATATTCATTAAGGAACCAGAAGTTGAACTTATGACAAAATATCAACAACAAAACAAACATACAATGAAAGAACTATTGTCACGCTACCATGTGCAGGAAGAAGCACCAGATGAAGAGGACCCACACAACATTTAGATAACAAAAGTTAAAGGAGAAAGAGAGGTGGAAGGTCCACCTCTAGAATCATAAGTGTTTATTCTATTGATCAAGGTGAAGAAATTTAACATTTGGACAACCGAGAATCCCAACATGACCAGCATTGGAGACTACTGGGATGAGCAAACAATAGAAATCATAATAGAGTAAATGCATGAGTACAGTGACATGTTCCCAACAAACTTTGTAGAAATGAAAGGTGTAGCAGGAGAGCTAGGAGAGATGAATATACCTCAAAAATATGAGGCTATATCAATCAGACAATGACCATATAGACTGAACCCAATATATAAGAAGAAAGTAAAAGCAGAAATTGACAGGATGTTAGAGGGATAAATCATAGAACCAGTGGAGGAATATGAATGGGTCAACCCTATGGTAGTTCAAGAGAAGAAGTAAGGAGGGATAAGGATATGTTTTGACCTGAGAAAGTTGAATGATTCTTTCCTCCATTACCCTTTCCCTAACCCTTTCACAGATGAGGTATTAGAGAATGTAGGAAGCTAGGAAGCATACTCATTCACAGATGGATTCACAAGTTACCATCAAATCAATATAGCCCTAGAATATAGGTACAAGACCACTTTTTCCATAGAATGGGGATCCTACCAATACACAATCATGCCTTTTGGTATCAAGAATGCACCGACTATATTCTCAAGAGTAGTCATAGCTTCTTTTAAAGAATTAATCCATTAGCTTTTAGAAGTATACCTGGATGATTGGACAATATATAGTCTATTGAAGGACCATGTAGAGGTGTTAAGGATGATGTTATAAAGATGTAGGTAGTGTCAAATATCACTAAATATCAAGAATTTCATCTTTCGAACACCTTTTGGGATACTATTGGGCCATATAGTATGCAAACAAGGCTTGCTATTAGATCCTGCCAAGATTGCAGTGATTGTTAATATACCACCACCAAATTTAGTATGTCAGTTGAGAGAAACATTGGGACACACATGCTACTATGGTAAATTCATAAAAGGGTATGCACAGATCACTGCACCAATGAAGAAACTATTGAGGAAAGATAGCAAATTTCAGTGAATGAGGACTATCAGCGAGGATTGGACACTCTAAAAGAGAAAATGGTAAAAACACCAATACTACTATTTCCATATTGGGAAAATACATTTCATGTGCATGTAGATGCATCAGCTATAGCACTTGGAGCTATTCTGGCATAGCCAGGGACAGGGGAATTGGACCATCCTATAGAATTTTCTAGCAGAAAATTGTCTGAGTCATAATAGAATTACAATACCAAAGAAAGTGAAGGCCTAGTTATGGTTTATGCACTCCACAAGTTCAGACATTACTTACTGGGTAAACATTTCAATATTTTTACAGATCATTCAACTCTTATATACCTAGTCAATAAGCCAGTGTTAGGGGGAATAATTTGTAGATGGTTACTGTTGTTCCTGGAATTTTGTTTTGAAGTAATAGTCAAACTAGGGAAGTTAAATGTAGGATTTGATCACCTATCAAGGATCACTAATGGAGAGAAACCTATGAACTTAGAGGACAACTTCCTTGATGCACAGTTATTTTCAGTCCAAATAGTTAATGAATATTTTGCAGACATCATTCAATACTTGAGTATAGGGACTGCGCCACAAGAATTCAACACTACACAGAAGAAAATTTTGGTAGTCATAGTTGTAGACTATCAATTGATTGTAGGACACTTACACAAGATGGGTGTGGATATCATCTTGAGAAGATGTGTATTAGAACATGAAATACCCAGAATCCTTGCAGAGGCCCATGAGGGAATAGGAGGGAATTATGCAGGAAAAACTACTATGCATAAGGTATTGCGCGCAGGACTATGGTGGCCGACCATTCACAGATATGCAAAGGACTAATGCTAGATATGTGACATATGTTAGAGGGTTGGTAAACCTAATAGATGGTTGAGATAACCCTAATACCACAAGTAACCTTGCAGGCATTTGAAAAATGGGAAATGGACTTTGTAGGACCAATTAACCCACTAGCAAAGAGATCAGGATCAAGGTATATCATTACTACAACAGATTATATAACGAGATGGGAAAAAGCAACACCAATAAAATATTGCAGTGCAGAGACAAAAGAAGAATTCATGTTTGAGCAAGTGATCACTAGATTTGGATGCCCAAGGATTATCATGAGTGACCAAGGAACTCACTTGATTAATAGTACTATTAGCATTATGACTGAGGATTTTGAATTATATCATCAAAATATTACACCATATCACCCTCAAGAAAATGGAACAGTGGAAGTCTTTAATAAGATCTTAGAAAATGCATTGACAAAGATATGCAACGTTAATAGGAACGATTGGGACTTGAAGATACCAGCAGTACTATGAGCATATAGGACTACATGAAAAAATTTGACAGGACAAACACCATTCAGGTTGGTGTATGGACAAGAAGTACTGGTGCCTTTAGATTTTTTGGTACCTTTCCTACGCGTACAATCAATCACCAACATGACAGAATGCAGAATAGTTCAAGAAAGGATAAGTCAGATGTTGGAGATGGAAGAAGAGAGAATCCTAGCATGATTTCACCAAGAAGATAAAAAAGCAAGGGACAAAGCTTGGCTTGAAAGATATATAAAAAGGAAGAGTTTCAAAGAAGGAGACCTAGTCTTGGTGTATGACATCACATTTCTTCAACACCCATGAAAATTCAAAATACATTGGTTGCAACCATATGAAGTAAATATTGCCACAGATGGAGGAGTTGTACAGTTGAAAGATTTAGGAGGTACAGAATTCATAGGATTGATCAATGGGAGTCAACTGAAGTTGTATAAGGACAATCGACCTCCTAACACTTAGAAAGTTACCGCGCAGTAAAAAAAAAATCTCGTGAAGGATATCAAAACATTAGACTTGGCGATGTCCAAGATATCAACAAAATCACTATATAAGTTGCAGGTTAGCGTCGCGCAGGAGATTCAATCCAGAGCAAGGTATGATGCGATGAATCTACAACTAGCGTAGGTAAAACATATGTCACTAAAGGAAGCCATCAGCCAAGAAGGGCAGAGGAAAGAGATAACGTGACGGAAAATGGACCAAATGGAGACCCAGATAGACTCAGCCTTTTAAGCTATCGCATTTGAGACAGTATTGGAGGAAACATCTTCGAAGAAGAAGATAACAAAGATAGCGCAGACTCTACAACAATTTAAAGAGAAGATCAAGGAACTAGAGGACCACACAGTACCTATGATTCTGACAGCAGTTCGAGCACAAAGAGAGAAAGATGTGACAACAGCCACAAAAAACATTGCACAGAATATACATAAGGTGGAAGAACTACTAGAGAAAAGCATCCAACTATGGACTCAACTCTTAGAATATGGGAGCCTACAAGAGCTTCAAGGAAAGGAAGATAAATTTCACACAGCAATGGCATATGTCAAGTAGCGACAGAGGACAATGTCCCTGCCAGAGAAGATTAAGACATTTGCAGAAATGAAAAACCTTCAGGTAGAAGAGAAAGTAATATAGGAACAGAAGATTGCACGAAAAGAACAATTGGAGCCCTTATAAGAAAAGGTAGAACAGTTGGTCATGGAAATTGACGTAGAAAAAGCATGCCTCGAATAGATAGGCTTGGAGGGGGGTGAGGTATTAAGACCACCTGTCACTGCGTAGGTGTTCGAAGCCATGAAAACAAAGAGAAGACAGGCTCAGGAGAAGTGCCAATGGATAGTACACATGTACGAAGAATTGTCACAAGTAGTGGCCAACATGGGAGTTAGACAGTGGCTCAGGATGAGCCACGATGTCAGTGTTGGGGGTTTGTTGGGAGAAGGCCCATTTTGGGGAAATGGAAATTTTTGGAGAGAAAATAATGAAGTGGAAGAAAATAAATATGTAAGGAAAAGTAGCATGTGCGAGGGAAGCATGTGAGGCGCACATGCAAGGGAGACTAAACTACACTAGGGTTATGGTTTTTGCATGATATTGTAATGGCTGATAATCCAATAGTATGTATAAGTAGCACTTAGGAGGTCTAAGAGAGGAGACCTAACAAGTCATTGGAGAGATACAGATAGAAGAGTGAAAAATACTAGAACTATAACATTTTTTAGGCTGGTGAGCTATATAGGAGTCGAGCAACCCAATCCCAAGGGTTATATCGTAGGTTGTGGATCCTGGTGCAATCTAGTCAGCCCCACAAGGATTGGGAAGCCTATTGAGATTGTAAGATCCAAGACTGTAAATGCATGTGCCGTGTTATATTGTTGAGACACAATAAAAGAGCTTGAAGCCAAATATTTGTGGACGTAGCCCAGGAGGGGGTGAACCATGGTAGAACTTGTATTATGTGACTGAATGTTATGCATCTCCATTGTTGATAATGATTAAATGCTAGATAAATGAATGAAGGAGCTAGTTAGATCTGATATTCCACATGTATGAGTAAGAGTGACTGATTAATTAACATGTTAGACTAAATAAATGAATATTACAAGGTACAACAACAAATCCCCACTTATTCCTAGACTGCAAGTGTTTGATCATTACAGCCACCCATAGAACTATATCGGGTGAGACTATGCAATGCACCATGTGGACTGCATTGCCTTTTGGTTTACCAGGAGGGCTGATAGTTTTAGAGGGATTTTGTTGGAATCTTTTTAAGTTTGAACCTGGGTCAACTTATGATGGTAATATGAGATCAGAGTAGATAAAGTAGTTTAAAAAAACCAACAGTATTGATCCCCATTGATTTCATCCAGAAGGTCATCTATGAGAGGAATGGGAAATTTTTCCTTGATAGTAAGTTTGTTTAGGGAATGAAAATAAGGACACATGCATCAAGTGCCTTCCTTCTTGAGGACTAAGAAAATAGGGGAAGAATGGGAGTTGGTACTAGGATGGATAACACCCACTTCTAACAATTCTTGGATATTTTTCTCAATTTCATTTTTTTGAGAAAAGGGATGGTGATAAGGGCACACATTGGGAGGAATATTGTTGTTGGAATTAAAGGAATGGAATGGTCATGGTCACCGCGTGAGGGGGGAGTCCCTAGGGAGTTTGGAAAATAGTGTGATGTTGGGAAAGGATAGATTGAAGGTTGGAGTGGACAGAGGGAGTATCAACTACTTGAATGGAATGGAGTTGGGAAATGATGCCAGAATGACATTTTTTGAGTAAATTTTCATACGATGGGAACTAATTATCTCCAAAGAGCCTGTTGTAATGCCTTGGAATTTATATTGTTGTCCTTCCTATTGGAATTGCATATTCAAATACTTAAAATCCATGGTTATGGGGCCTAGAGTGTGTAGCCATTCAACACTAAGAACAATGTCACAACTACCCATGTCAATAGAAAACATGTAAGATTTCAAGTTATACTGAACAATTTGTAGGCACACATTTTTACAATGCCCCCCACATTTCATGGAACCACCATTGGCAATCATGATTTGAAAATTGTTGACAGCATGGATATAACTATTGATTTCTTGGGCAAGGCGATAGTGAATGAAATTATGAGTGTTTCCATTAACTAAGATGATGACTTTCTTATGCTTAATGTAACCAATCAATTTGATGGTTTGGGGAGAAGAAAATCTAGTAAGAGCATTCAACGAAATCAGTGGTTCAAGTTCAGGGTGATCAAAGGGAAGCGTAACATAATATTATTGGGGTAGTGTTTCCTCAAGTGAAACCTCAGCATCTTCATCAGAAAGTCCTCTGAAATGGCCATAAAATTTTCTTTACACTTGTGCCCAGGGAAATATTTCTCATCACAATTATAGAAAATACCCTTTAGTTGGTGTTCATCCATTTCCACCCGTGTTCATTTCTAAACCTTGAGAGAAGAGGTTGGGTTGGAGGGGTAAGATTGGGGGGTCAAGGGTGTGGAATAGAAGCATTTTTTTTTGTTTTGAGAAAAGATGACTTGGTGTGCCTCCTTGGCACATTTAGTTGATTCCAACTAAGTATGGGGGAAAACCATGAGTACCTGGGCTCAGATTTCATCCTTGAGGCCACTGATAAATCATTCCTAAAAGAAGGCATCGGTCATACCCTTCATTCAGAAATCCAAGTTCTCAAAGGTAGTGATAAAATCTTCCATTGTTCTAGAATTTTTCAACTTAGTCAAATGGCCTAAATGGTGGGTGTCTATGTCAAAGTGTCCATACAACTCAACAACAAACTCTTTCCAAGAAACATACCCTTGGTGTGCATTTCTACGCCATTTCCACCATTTCCATCGTTCTGGATCCAAACAGAGAATGTTGTAACGAATCTTGGTCAAGTCATCAGCAATTTCATGCAGGGAAAAATAATTTTCCATCTGAGTGACCCAAGGTGTTGGATCTGAGCCATCAAATTTGTTCACCTCAACCCTGGTAAAAAGAGGGTCACGATTAGAATGAAATTTTAGAGGATTGGAAGAGTCAACACCTTCAACTTGGGGGTTTGGGTTAGAGGAGGAAAGACCCTAGGATATGAATTTTTGGAAAGCAAAGTTGATCCAGGTGGATATTGGTGTCCACCCACCTATTCCAACTAGCTTCTCGTGTCCATTTTTGTTCATCACGTTCTTTTGTATTGCTTCATAATTGTGGTTTATACACTTATGGGGTTGTTTGAAGTCCCACAGATCCTCTAGGTGGATACAGGTGGCCTCTCACCTAATCCAACCGACTAATTTTGCATGTTTTCATGTCAACACATCTTGTTGTACCTTCGGGGTCGTTTTGGGGCCCTAAACGTTGTTTTTTTGGCTCGCCATAGTCAAATTGTAGATAGATTCAAAGTTTGATGGCATAATGTGTAGTTCTCTGAAATACCTTTCCAATGGGATATGACGTGCCTGAAACGGAGGTCATATGAAAAAGGTACAGCCCTAGGAAGCTTAGGTACCAAATTACACCAACTTACCTATAGGGCCCACATGACTTTTGGTGTTTCACCTTCTAGGGTTAGGTTTCTGGATGTATAGGGTTTTGGAATTCATGAGTAATATCAAAAAGGCCTATGGAGACTCATTGTAATCCATTCTTCTCAGAAGGATGTGTGTAGCAGCCACATCTCTTCTCAGAGATAGCTACCACCATTCAAGCAAGTTTTCAGTTCTGTAGTTTTATAGTTTCATCCTATTTCATTATTTAATAGAAGATATTGTTCACTGGATATTTGTGTTATTCTCCATATCTCTGTGCTTATTGTATTCAATATTTTAATCAGTTCATTCTTCTCCTAAATACAGATCAATGGTATCAGAGCGGTCTTCTCTTCATTTATTTTTCTTCGTGCATGTCCCCGACAAGATCTTGGTACAAGAAGTTGGGACTCAAGCCAATTGAGCCATTATTAGATCATTCACGCCCAAGCCCGACAACAACCCATGGGGGATGAAAATAAAGATGATGGAGCAGGAGATCCTATTAAAATGTTTCTTGAGGAATCCCTCGCGTGATAAAGGAAAGAAATGATGGAAAACTTTGCACAGATCCTTCGACGGCTGCCCACTGGAGAAGCATCTTCATCAAGCGGCCATGCAACCCCCTTCAAGGTATAGGTAAATTTTGATATTCCATTATTTGAAGGACTGATATATGTGTATGTTCTAGATAAATGGTTGAATCTACTCGAAGGATATTTTTCGGTCCATAATTTTTCTGATAGGGAAAAGATCACTTTTGCACTCCTCAAGCTTGTTCCCCATGTTAAAGACTGGTGGGATACTTACTCTAAGAAAAGGATCGTGGAGGAATATATAATGTTTGTCGTGGCCCCTACATGGTATTTCTTCTAGGATGCCATTAATTAACAATACTACCTTGTTGGAATCTATGAGGACCATTACACCAGATGGACCACCCTACGTCAAAAAAGGGACTAGACAGTACTAGATTTCACCAATATTTTCCATACCATACGCACCAAATTGGGTATCAAAGACTCTGGGAATCATCTAGTACTCAAATACCATGGTTGTTTGTAGAAATACATTCAAATATAAATGGATTTCCTTGACATCACCTCTTTGGGCATGGCTTATAGATACCATGTCAAGATCGAGCAGAAATTTAAGTAGAAACAGTGAGAGTTTGGATCTGCAAACCCCTCATATTTGAAGCAAGGAAATGGCAGCCCCAACCCACATAGCAAGGGACCAAGTCAATATGGTATCCCTCAGGAAAACTAGTCCAAGACACAACACAAGAAGGGCAATGATAAGACAAAGAAGGACACGGGAAAATGGTGTGAGTACCATAAAATTTCTTGGCACAACACCGAAGAATGTCGCTCCAAGCAATCCCTCATGGTTGAGCTGAAGGATTTCGATTCAGAGTCTAATTTTGATTCTGAGTCCAATCCTAAAGCAGATTGTAAATGTTGAACCCAGTTCCACTGTCGCTACCACCAAATTCTGGGCGAGAGAACCAAAAGAACCATAGGAAGGGGAATTCCTCTTTCTCTCGCAGATGTGGGTCAAGGGGGATATAATTCATTACATTGTCGACAGCGGTATTCAGAAGAACCTGATTTCAGAAAAGGTCATCAAGCGGCTGGACCTACCAATGACACCACACCCGCAACCCTACATCATCGGTTGGCTTCGCAAAGGAAGAGATATTTGTGTCAAAGAAAAGTGTCGTCTACCCTACGGCATCAAGCCTTTCAAAGATGAGGTACTGTGTGATATTTTTCCCCTTGAATTTTGTGATGTTATTTTAGGAAAACCATATTTGTGGAAGTGTCATGTTGTGTATGATTCTAGACCCTGTAGTGTTATTATTACTTTGGGTAGACAATTGTACAG
>JASDQU010737122.1:230678-245945 GCA_032191745.1 Picea mariana | reverse complement strand
AAGAAATACCTCTTTGGACTGCTGATCCAATTGTAAATTGAAAAGATGTTGAAGGTTGCTTTTACTAATCTCACTGTTGAATGCAGGCTGCTTGAGATCTGGACCCTTCTGCTTATCATCTTCCTCTTCATGTCTGCTGCAAACCGCCTTTGTCTGCAAATCTGGAAAATGTGGGCTGTCTTCAACATATACTGCAGATGCAATACTTTCACTTACTGATTGGTCAATCTGCTCATCACCTTTCAAGTCTTCATGTCTGCTATAATTTTCCTGTGTCTGCAAATCTAAAAGCTGAGGGCTGCTCATAGTATTTACCACAGATCTGAAATATGTTGATCTATTACTTTCTCCTGCCGATATATGCATTGGTTCTTCGACATCAATACATCTAAAAGAGACATGTTGATTTTGATCAATATTCAAAACAATAGACACATTTGATATGATGTCAGATATGTCACTACTATCCTTCAACACCTCTTGTCCTACATGGTAAATGTCTTCTTCAACAAATAAAGCTTTATGAAATGAAGAAAACTCTTCACAACATCCTTCAAAAAGATATTCAACTGGAAAATAATCTTTACAAAAGGAATTGAAGGCCGAATGGAAATCTGTCAAAGAAATAACACTTGCATTAGGAAGAGACCGGCACCATTCACGAGCAATTCCCTCTAATGAGAAAAAGAAGAGTCATATCTAAACATCCTCATGTACAATTTCAAGTCTATGAATAAAATCATGAAAATCCAACAAGTGTTCAGCTAGCACTTCCCATTCTTCTCCTTGAAATCTGGGAAGGCTGCGTTCCCATTCATCTCTGCTAGGCACTGGATTAGGGAAACCAAAAATACTTGAAAAATCACATAATACATACCTCTTTGCTAAGATCCTGTTCATCTCATACCAATGGAGTCACTGACAATTTTTTGAACAATGGAGTCTCCACTGAATTCGTTCTTCATGGAGTCGCCAGATAGATGATTACAACCAAATGATGTCCAAGCTTTGTCTATCATCAAAGCTGGATCTAATGTCATTTCCTAGGGAAGCTAAGCTTCAATCTCCTCTCCCCGGCAACGATGCCAATTTGTTATCACTCCAAGAAACCCTTTGTGGTTGTAGACCAAAGGTGCTTGGTAACTTAAGAATATGGTATATTTGTATGCTTGGAACAATAAGATAACTCAATAGCTAATGAAAGTAACCACTCATCATGTATCTGAATAAAACAGTGCTTTTAGAGAACAATAATCAGACAACAAAGTTGAAAAAAGGGGATGAATAATACTAGTCCAGATAACCAAATACAACCATATGCAGGGGCATACAAGACAACAAGAAATTCTTTAATCCAAGTTTATGAGCTTAATAAGAAGATGACAGTTCTTAAAAGCTAAACTAAACTGGAATAAACTGTAGAATCATGAAATATATGAAAGAATCTAATATTGAAAACAAAAGAGGACTGTGATTCTATTATCAGAATAAGAAGTCAAATTCAATGGCTAGAAAATGTCTCTTCTATTGAACCCATAGTGCTCCAAATGTCTTTGGCTTTATAGCCTTACAAGATGAAATCTAGATCCTTGAAAGATGGATTAGATTTACTAAAAATAATCAAATCAAAATAGATACAACAAGTGTAGGATGAGATCCTATAAAAATGGATCTAGAATATTAAAAATGGAAAATCAAAACAAAATAGGAAAAAGGTCCTATCTAATGATCTCTAAGAGTAGTAGATTGCTGATGAAGTGCAGTTTTAGCCTCCCAAGGCTGTTTGATTTGGTCCTCCAAAGATAAAATTCAAATTGGATGATGTGTCTTCAAACCCCTAATATTTTTCCTTTGAAAAAGATACCAAATGTAGTTAAAAAACCTCTTTTTGACCTTATCCCTCAAAACTAGCTTTTGAATCAGACTTGATAATTCAACAACTGTCCATTTGAAGTGGTTTCAAACCATTCAAACTCAAAAAATCCTGATCTGGGAAAAAATTCAGTTATTCTGGCCGTAACAGGCTTTCACTAGCTAATTTACCCGAAAATCTGCTCCTTAGCTGGTGAAAAGCAGAGCTTTCACCAGCTAACTAGCAAAATTCAAGACGAGTTAGCTGGTGAAAGCACAAATTGTTTTAAAATCAAATTTCTCAGTCATGGAGAGTCCGTTTTACATGCTTGAATAGTCGATCGACATCTAGAAATCCTAAGCTTTCCAATGGTGCTTTCAAATATTCATTTGGAGCTCGGGAAGGTAATTAAAAGTTCCCTGCAATATTAGGCATCAGTCTTAAAAAAATTGCCAGTGCGTTTTTGATCGCTAACACTTCCTTTATTTCAGTTTCCAAACACTGCTTCTCTTTCACTGCTTCTTTTCTTAGTGCTTCTATTTTGGCTTCCAAACACTACTGTTATTCCATCTAACTTTTGTATGTTTCTTCAATCTTTTTGGCTTCTTCTAGCCGTGCTTTCAGTTTCACGATGACCTCTTGGGATTCTTTGGAAATTTCTTGAGAATTATTCTTGACTAATTGTTCCTCAAGTGACTGGTTCTTCTTCCTTTCTTTTGTCAATTCATCTAAAGCACTGATTAATTTTTCTTCAAGGTCTACTATGCCTTCTTCATAATCTTCTTCTTCTTAATTTGTCTGACATGTTCTTCTTGTTTTGTACCTCCACTTTCTTTAGTATTCTCTGGCTTTGTGGTAGAATGAGATTACTTTGAGTAGAAATTATGTAGCTTATCCCAAATTTCTTTGACTGATGAATATTGTCTCACTTTGAATTTTACCGAATCAAGTAATCCTTCCATGATGAAATCCATTGCAAATTTGTTGTTCCTTTTCAAATCTTTCTTAGCTGTAGTCTTTGGCTTCTTTGAACTGGTGTATCATGTAACAACCAAGTACCAAACATCATACCCTTGTGTCTGTAAAAATGTCTTCATCATGTTATTTCACATCTCACACTTCATACCAATATGACCGTGACACTGTGGTATTCCATTCCTATACAAACTTTTGTTCTCCATGATCTTCCTTCCAATGCTTAAACTGTTTTCTTGAAGGACCTACTCTGATACCAATTGTTGGAATATTGAGAGGTGTCTGTGTGTGTGTCTGTGAATCAATATGAGTACTTTTACCACTTTTAACCACAATATATATATATATATATATATATATATATATGTCAATTTTATCAACAATATATCATTAGTATATCATGAGCATATAAACATAAGCAACATCAAATCAACAACATCACATCAAGTACACAGTACACCATAATTTACGTGGAAACCCAAATGAGAGAAAAACCACATAATTATTTCTTATATATATCAAGAATAAATTCATAGGAAGCATCGACTTCCAAATTCTCCAGCACCAACTGGAAGGAGGAACCAACCCCTTATTTACAGGCACCAACCTAAGGGAATATACAACTCCCTGAATTCCTTGGCTCCAACGATAAGGAGGCTACAACCTTCTGATTCTCAGGTTCCAACCTGAAAGACGATACAACTCCCTGAGTACTTCAAAACCAACTGATAGGTGGCTACAACCCCCTTTCCTTGCCTCATCCTACCACCCTGAAATATAAGTGTAGACCAACTGTCACTACCATAATCACTGCCACTGTCATTGTCACAATCACTGCCATTGTCACATCAACCTATAACCTGTCACTGTATCCAACATGTCACATGAACCTGTCCAACTTGTCACTGTCACCAATACTCAACCATATCCTCTCACATGGATCATATACCAAGGACACCTCTCAACTATATGTTCAACATCACCAACACATGGCTCGACCAAGCATGTACCGAGATCACCAACATACCATCAAAAGATATGTGTCTCAACCATGTACCAAACCTTAAATTTGTACCATACCAAACATCAATCGAGTACCATAACCTGTACCACAACAAGTGCATCAACCATGCACCAAAACCTGTACCAAACTGTGCACCAACCAAGCATAAACACCTATACCAAACCATGCATCAACCATGCACCAACACCTGTACCAAACTGTGAATCAACCATGCACCACAACTATGCCAAATCATGCCTAAACCATGCACCAACACCTGTACCAAACCGTGCATCAACCATGCACCATAACCTGTACCGTATGCCTCAACCATCAACCATGTACATCAACACTATGCCAAGTACCAATCCTGTATCATACCATGTATCAACCATGTACATAAAAAATGTACATCAAAACCTCTACCATACCATGTCCCAACAATGTATCTCAACCATATACCATATCACTCAATCATGCCACACACCATACACCATAGGATATACCAAGTAAGTATTATCAATGGTGTACCTCAACCATGTACGAACATCACCAATATCAATACAACCAAGATGTACTATTAGTCAATGTACCATACCAATATCACCAAGATGTACCATGCATCAACGAGACATGCCTCTCAAGCATGTACCATACCATCACCAAGCATAAGATACAATTACATAAGCATACTTGTAACCTGTAGCTGACCTGATGTACTGTAATTCTGACCTATAACACTGTCACAACCTTCAACAACCTAGCACCAACATTTGTACCAGATTTGTCTTAGCCTCATGGGAATAAGACTCCCTGTCATGCAGGGCCTCACATGATGTCCCTTAGGAAAACCGAAGGGGTTTCTCACATGACACACTCAAGATGACCTGCAAGGGCCTGCCAAATTAAGGTTATAGAAAAACCCTAGCACTCTGCAGTTCTGAAACTTTCACTCTTTCCTTACACTTTCTCCATTGCCTTAGACTTTCCATTAGATTCACCAATAGACCAAAATACTAGACCATAATATTCTCACAAGATAGATATTCAATGTAAGTGTATATGTGCTTATGAGAGACTCCTCGAAGTTTATTTATACTTTTGCTAGGTAACCTATTTACTTATTCTTAGGGCTTCTTGAATTTCTTATTACAACCACTTTATCCATTCATTAATGACTTGTAACTTCTTAGGGGATTATTGACCATTATGTAGGGCTTCCAACTTCACAAGGCCATATGTACCTAACCATGAGGAACCACGTGGCATACCACATATCATCGAAAACAACACAACAAGGAATATCCATCTATGAATGTCTTACCTACACACTATCCTTCATGTCCATATTCATCAACCAACCTCAGGTACCATAACCACACCTCTGGGGCTTCATGTAGACCTTATAAAATGCACCCATCATATTTTTGACATCAACCAATCCATCAATGACAATTAACTCACCATCAATATCAATCACATATCTAGGGCTTCCAGACCAAGGGTTGACATCAATATCTAAGAGTTGACATCAATGCCAACCAACTATCCAACAGCCTCCCCCTTTGAAATGGATGGAAACACAAACATTGATGGAAACACTGATGGAAATACTCATACTACAATAGTCATGCTCCCCCTATGACCATTGCTCCTCATCAAAGAAAATTATACTACTACAAATGAGAATATCATCAAAGAAAATTGACACAAAGTGACGGAGGAAAGGATGAAAGACATGATTCATGAGAGTTTGAAAAGTGGAGGGGGAATTACAAAGACCGAAGGGAATGACCAATAACTCATAGTGGCCCTCATGATTGCGAAATGAAGTCTTGGGTATGTATTCCTCTTTCATATGTATCTGGTGGTAGCTTGAACGTAGGTCAAGTTTGGTAAAGTATTGAGCCCCATTGAGTTCATCCAGAAGGTCATCTATGACATGAATGGGAAATTTGTCCTTGATGGTAAGTTTGTTAAGGGCATGAAAATCAGGACACATGCGCCAAGTGCCTTCCTTATTGAGGACCATGGCAACAGGGGAACAATAGGGGTTGGTACTAGGACGAAGAACACCCGCTTGTAACAATTCTTGGACAATTTTCTCAATTTTATTTTTTTGAGCAAATGGATGATGATAAGGGTGAACATTGGGAGGAAGAATGCCTAGGATTAAAGGAATGGAATGTTCATGGTCTCCAAAGGAGGGGGGAAGGCCCTGGGGATTTTGGAAAATAGTGGGATGGAAAGAAAAGATCGCTTTAAGGTTGGGGTGTACCGGGGGTGTATCAACTACTTGAATGGAATGGAGTTGGGAAATGATGCCAGAATGACATTTTTTGAGTAACTTTTCCATGCTGTGGGAATTGATGATATCTAGAGAACCTGTTTTAATGCCTTCGAATTTACACTATTGTCCTTCCTGTTGGAATTGCATGGTTAATTCCTTAAAATTCATGGTGATGGGGCCAAGAGTGCATAACCCTTTACCGCGAAGCACAATGTCAAGACCCCCCATGTCAATAGAAAACATGTGATATTTCAGGTTATAGTGACCAATTTGTAGGCACACATTTTCAAAATGACCCCCACATTTCATGGAACCCCCATTAGCAATCATGATTTGAAAATTGTTGACAACACAGATATAGAAATTGACTTCTTGAGCAAGGCAATGATGAATGAAATTATGAGTATTTCCATTGTCAACTAGGATGATGACTTTCCTATGCTTAATGTAACCAATCAATTTGAGGGTTTGGGGAGAAAAAAACTAGTGAGTGCATTCAATGAAATAAGTGGTTCAAATTCAGGAGGATCAAAGGGTGACGTAGGATAATCTGTTTTGGGTAGCTCTACTTCAAGTGAAACCTAAATATCTTCATAAAAAACATCCTATGAAATGACCATAAAAAGTTTATTTTCTTTACACTTGTGCCCAAGAAGGTATTTATCATCACAATTGTAGCAAAGACCCTTGGCGTTCAACCATTTATCCATGTGTTAATTTTTGGACCTTGAGAGGAGGGGCTTGAGGAGCAGGGGTGGTGGGTTTTCAGTGGGGAACAAAAGTGGGTTTTCTACTCTGGGCCAAGATGACCAAATTTTCCTCTTTGGCACATTTAGTTGCTTCTAACCAAGTCTAGGGGTGAGCCATGATGAATTGGGATCATATTTCATCCTTGAGGCCACTGATAAAGAATTCATAGAAGAAGGTATCTGTCATGTCCTCCGTTCTAAAATCCAAGTGCTAAAAGGTAACGATAACATCTTCCAACATGCTAGACTATTTCAACTTGGTCAGACATATTGAATGGTGGGTGTGTATGTCAAAGCATTCTTACAAATCAACAACAAACTGTGTCCAAGAAACATGCCCTTGGCATGCATTGCAACACTATTGCCACCATTTACATCATTGTGGATACAAATAAATAATGTTGTAATGAAGCTTGGTCAGCTCATTAATAATTCCATGGAGGGATAAATAATGTTCCATCTGAGTAACCCATGCTTGTGGATTTGAGCCATCAAATTTTTTCAATTCGACTTGAAGAAGATGGGGGCACAAGGTAGGGAGTTGGAATGAGAGTGCATAGGCTAGTTGGATTCAACACCTTCAGTATAGAGAGGTGGGTCATATGAGCAAGGGCCCTAAAATTTGTTCATGAATTGTTGGAGAATGGAATTGACTTCAAAAATTTGGTTACTGAGATGTTCTTGGATGTGGTCCATTTTGGCATGAACAACATGAATGTCATTATGCACTTTGGCCTGAAGGGAAGTAAGGTCAGTGCTCAATTTCTGATAAGTTCCTTCTTTGTGGGAGGGAGCCATGAGGAAATAAGGGGTAGGTCCATAGAAAAAGAATAATATAAATGATATATACCACTATGATCAGGGCAACGAGAGGAAGCCAAAGGGATAGGTGGGAAATAAGGGTGTTGGGAAGGGTATGGGTCCACAGGGTAGAAAAGGTTAAGAATGATAGGTATCACAATGATTAGTGTGAGAAGGAAAATACAGTGAAGTAGGTCTCAAATAAGGGGCTAGGCAAGACCCAAACATGTTTTTACTACCGCAGAGTTATACTTCAATCTAAATGATACTGTAGTGTCAAATGACCAAATTCTTAATAGGAAAAAATGTGTAGTAATTTCACAACCAAAATGCAGGAGGCAAGGTTGCACGACAATAGATCTTATTTGTTCCTTTTCTATATTGTTTATGTCCCAAGGGTTAGGGTTTTCAAGGTTCCTACAGACAAGGGTTTTCCTTATGTTGTAGCTCTCTGATATACGTGCGGGGTTGAACATTAGTACTCAACCCAATATCTTAGGGCACCAACTAAGGAGGCTAGACCATACCCTTGGTCATACTACCCGATTACCCAAGTACTACAAAGTATCTTCTCGGTGGCACTATAATAGTCAAGAGGCCAATCAATTGATTTATGGCTGGTTTCAGGATGCCTAGGGGGCTCCCAATATACCATAGGTACTTGGAAGAGAAAGTTCATATACAAGTGTTGTCTAATGCGCCACCACTCGAATGAGTACCAACAGGGGTTACAAGGGTGTCCAACAATGCGAGCTTGAAAACCTCTTGTATTTCTTGTTTGTATGCTTCACTAACCATGGATTTATGTGCTGAACGATAATCACTATAGTTTAAAGACGTCAGAACATGTCTCTACCCTAAAAATATTTAACCTATAATCACTGCCAAGAAAAGTTCTCTGATACCACTTGTAAGGTACCAAATGTAATATAATATGCATAAACAAGAATATTTAGTAGATATCAATTGAACAACAAAATATAAGAAGAGAAATACCAAAAATAATACCTTTATTCAAAGAAAGCAATGTTCACTTGCCTCTTCGAGGGGGAAACCTCTAATAGAGAAGAGCTTTATTACAATAATTCTCAAGACAAGCTTTCTCATGCCTCCCACTCTTATTTATACTAATTCTATCTCCCAAAGAACAATATACATGAAGATCTTTCTAGAAGCAAAAGATTCTATTAGGTATTCTTACATTGACTTGTTCACATTTACTAAATAGGCCTTACTAACTAATGTCAACCTTTATTACATAAAAAATATGCTTAGGCCTTATTAACTAACATCGACCTTTATTACATGGAAAACATATTTTTCTATCCACGTGAGGGGTTAGGTCCCTAACAACAACACTCTTCCTTGCATAGTTTGGTCATTGAGTATTGCTTGGAAATCCTTCTATAAAAGTGAACGGGATAAATCCAACACACATTATGTTGCTCTAATAGTTAGTAGTCCAAAGAAAACAATCCATATTGCTTGGTATTTTGATTTGTGAAATTCTATTGTGAAAATTTGAGCAGTGAAATGTTGTTGAAATTCATGTTTGTGGTGGATTTACATCATTTATTTTATTGATTAGAGAAGATCCCCACACACATCAATTATGTGAGCCATCATTATGTTGGATTGATCCCTATTCATCAATCAATTCTTTCATTGAGGGATGTTTGCATTGTTTGAAATCAATTCCTTGATTAGGATATACTTGCATTGGAACCATAAATCAAAACAATACATATTGTGTTTTTAACTTCAAACCTGTATGATCATTTCCTCTTAGAATTCAAATTAGTGGGAAGATAGTGTTGCTCAGAGACTTGGTTGTTGTAGATCATGCACAAAATGATAATGGACTATTTTTTTTAAATATTAGTAATAAAGCGTGGCGAAGACCATTTACAATCAACAATGATTAGAGGAGATAGAGTAATTTTATTTGACAGTAGGAATTTGCGTCAGTAATGCAAGGGGTCCATAGGTCCCATTACCCCTAATTTTTGCAGGGGGTAACCCTAGTGAATTTATTCACTACCCCTTTGTATTTTTGAGCTATTGACAACTAAGGCACTTACTTTTTTTCATATGTCTTGTTGAGCTAGAGGATTTGACGACATGTCGA
The DNA here is from genome assembly GCA_032191745.1 of Picea mariana. Classification (NCBI taxonomy): domain Eukaryota; kingdom Viridiplantae; phylum Streptophyta; class Pinopsida; order Pinales; family Pinaceae; genus Picea; species Picea mariana. The sequence goes on along the minus strand of JASDQU010737122.1, from coordinate 236,147 downwards.
TTGATTATATGATGGTTGAAGCACCACAGGGTTTGAGGATGAGATTGGTTTCGTTAATATTTTTTTAACATCTTCATGGTTCCTAATGCAATTCACATTCCCTAAGGTATTTCACACATTACTAAGTAGTTCATGTTTCCCAAGGTGTTGGTAAAAGCACTTTTGGACTATTTCTACATGCATGTGTCTCCTCTTCACATGTCATGTTGAGGATCTTGGAATGCCATTCTACTTCATTATTTTTTGAGCTATTATTTGCTTGATATGAGGACCAAACTCTACATTTAGATGTCATACTAGCCATTGGAGGTTCTCATGACCCATTGTTGACTTGAAGGGTCAATTACCATAATTTATGGAGGTTCCTTGCTTGAGATATGGACATGAAATTCCCTTGGATACATCACACATGCTTGTTGGAGCTGATTTAGAGGAGGTCGTCCACTTATAGAGGGTTATTTCATTGTTTGTGGATCCTCTTCTCACTGGAGGACTCATTGTTACACATCAAAATTCCTCACTTTGACAATGTTACATTCTAATTGTCGCAAGTGTCACATTTTTGTCGAAGTGTTGCAAGTGTCACATTCTCTTTCCGTAAGTGTCTCATTGTGAATGACACCATGAAAACACTTGATACAACCCCTAAAACATGTTATAAAAATAATCCCCATCATTTGATAGTTGGAACAAATGTTTTTTTATGGGAATTTCTAATCTTGGCAACTTTTGGGAAGATCAGTGCTCCCCTGCTCATATACAGGGAGCGCTAGAGATCTTTTTCCATTTCACAGGGAAAGTTGTAGTTCTCTATTTCCCATTCCAAGGGATAACCGAGTTGGTTGAGGAAATCTTGGAAGAAATGCCATTTTCTTCTAAAGACAACTATGGATGGATCGAGTTGGTTTGGCTCGAATCTAACTCTTGGGTTGCATCTAAGGGAGATATCACAACTATTGGAGCCATATCCTCAGCTAATTCCAAATATACCCAAGGTGGTTGAGAATCCAAAAGCCTATAAATGGAGGCATTCTCATGGCAGACAAGGAGGAAAAAATCAGCAAAGCATTGCTATTTTGATTGTGGATCTTTCGAGCAAGGGTTGGACGAGGGGCACTTGGAGAGGCTGCTGCAACATCATCTAAAGATTGTAAGTTTCCTTTTGAAGTTCTCATTAATATAATTGGCCTATTTCCTTATAGAATGTGTTCACATATGATTTTATATGCTTGTCTTAATCTTCATAGATCGATTGATTTTATCTAATCCATTAGAGTAGGAGGTAGTCGTTTGTTCCTTGTTGTCCATTGCAGGTACTATTTGAAACTCGCAGATTGAGCAGATTGGACAAACTTTGTAAGTGAGGTACATCATACTTCTCCTCCTCCTCTATTTTTCTATGGATAAAATGAATCTATAGGAATGGTAGTTTCCAAAGGTAATTTTTTGTCTTGGTAGGGGGGTCTGTACTCCAAGGGAAAGTTCACCTGTCCGCAGGGGAATATTTCCATAACAGAAATTGGTGACTCCATTGGGGATCAAATTTTTAGTTTGTTATGTCCTTGGTTCATCCATGACCTTTGCCTATCCTTAGATCCCATTTGTTTATTTAATATGTCCTTACATCTTTTTGTCTTTGCTAAGTTTTCTCACATAGCCTCTTACTGAATTTCCCTGAGTTACTAAGATTTATAAATTTTTATCAAACTTTTATTAGGACTAGTGCCCCTCTACAAGTTAAGTTAAAGTGTTATTGTTTAATCAACACTCCCCCAGAGTCTACTAGGGAGCGCTGCAACGCTTTGGTGATTTGGCTACCAGAGCACCAATTTTTCTTCCTTTGAAAAATTCCAGACTTTCTTGTTTGCTGGGCATAGTCCTTGGATATTTTTCTCTGACTGAGATCCTATTCTGTCATATCTTGTCCTCTGTTTAACTCAAACTTGCTACCTTTCATTATTTTAGTCCTTATTGAGTTTGTGTTGTCTTTCCTTATTGCAAAATCAATCATTCTCTCTCAAACTTGTTTTTTTTTTGCTACTCTTTTTGATTATCTTATTGATTGGAGGTTTTCATAAGGAAGGTCATTGATCACAGTATTGTTTTCCTTATCCTTGATCCCTTACTCAATTCAAGAAGACTATAAAGTGTGACTTTTGGTTTCTTAGTGTTTTTCCTTTGAGTGAATATTTTGGTAGTTGTTCTTCTTTCGGTCTCTTGTTTATTGCTGAGAGTGTCTTTGTTTGTGTAATTTTGCTTCTTCTTTTTCAAACTACAATAGTGGAAATTTTTCATTATTAGAGAAAGCACGAAGCATTAGGCGAACATTTTAGTTTGCATCTACAATCAAACAAATAAATACTTGTATGCATTGGTTTTGGATATTAAAAGGGTTTTTCTTTATAATTTGGCAATTGTTTGAAATCTTGTTGAGAACAAAATAGTATAAATTTTTTCATTCTTGAGTGTTTGTTAGTGACAAAAGAAAATAAACTCTTCTCCTTCCCATAGCTAGAAGTTCATTGAAAAGAAAGTTTGCATATCATTCTTTTTACCTTTTGGGTAATCGAGTCTCAAACATCATCAGTTTCACTATCATTCACCCTTGTGTAATGAACAACCATGAAAATGAACACTAATTAAAATCAAACTAGAAACTTTTATTTATTTTTGGATCTTTACACCAACAATAGACTAGGACTAGATCTTTGGAATAGACTGTGAGAATAAATCTCCAAAGCATTCAATATGAACGTAAAATCTTTTCATAGGGAGAGAAAATCAAATCTTTGTATAAGCATGGATGGGATCGCCCTCTCACACAGGGATTAAACATGAGGTCAAGTGCGAGAGATCAATGAAGATTATCCCTCCGAGGCTTAACCAATTGTAGTAGTATGATAGTATATTGGGGGTTCTTCTTGAGGATCAACTGTTTTCATTTGGTCTCAGATCCTCGTGAATTTTGAATCCATTCGGGGTCCTCTAGAGTTTACCGATCCATTTGTACTCAATTCTCTTGAAGAATTTCAGACTTGATATCCTCCCCATACGTTCATAATCGACTGTTGATTGTACCCACCTAGAGGCTGATTGCGAGTTTGTATCCTTAGTGGCCATAATATTTAGGGTCCTTACATGAGGTGACGGTGAAGGGAAGTATTTTCTTTACCTAGAAAAAACGTTGGTCAAACTCACTACGACTCCTTGGAGGGTAACCCACGGGTAAAACTATGAGGGAACTTGCACCAAGGTGTAAGTCTGCTAAGCAGGCCGCCAACGTAACTGGTCCACCCACTCATATCCTAGCCCCTTCTCAATTTTATCACACAATGTTGGATTTCATCACCAAATATTATGTTCATTGAGAGAAGACATTGTTTTTCTTATTGGTTTTGTAGATTTTTTTAGTGAGTGTTGTTTGTTTACTTTAGTTGTCCTTTAAAATTCATACTCTGGCAGATAAAGGTCTTCGTAGATCATGTAGGATGCAAGGGTTTCCTGTAGAAATTTACGAACCCCTACCTCCTAACTCACCTGAAGACACTTATAGTGAAGAGGTCAAAAACTATTCAGACGCTGGGAGTGCTTCTACTCCTTTTCTAGCAAATCATGAGAGAGATTTAGTTACAGTTGAGGAAGGTTCCACCTTTCTTGTAAACCCGACTTTGAAAATTCCTCTCAATCCACTCCTTGTCTGACTGGACTCCTTAGGTAACATTGTAATAGAATATCACCCTATCCTACTGTCAAGGCCATATAATAAACTAGATATGTAACCAATACAACCAAATGTTAACGAAGAATACACTACCCCTATCCACTATACTGAAGTAGTAGATCCACAACAAACTCCTGTTCATTCTATATGGAGAACTCCATCGGGATGAGACCTTTATGAAAAATTTAATTTTAGACGACCACCCTTTTACCCTCCACATACATCTACCTCTGATGGAGAAGAGGCAAGACCATTAGGTCATCCTATTGACCGTCCCATCAAACAAATAGTCAATATTTCTACCACTTCAGGACAAGTTCAAAGTGAAATAGGAGTCGTGTTACCTAGTCATTTGCAAAGTACCCTGACGGTTACACCTACCATCCCTCTTCAAGACACAACTTCATATACTCCACAAAACCTTATTGTGACATCTTCACATCAAAGGATGCAAAACCCTTCCACACAAAAAGACCCAACTACGGGACAAATCCCCACTAGAGGGAAACCCCTGTTTAGTGGACAAATCCCTACTAGGGGGCAACCCCCATTTAGTGGAAAAATCCTTACCGGGGGGAAACTGTCCTTCAACACACCAATTGCGACTAGGGGGAAATCTCCTCTTACCGATCAAATCCCAGTTGCTACCCAACTGATGGAAGGGGGGAAATTTCAACCTTAGTTCACTAGAAACCCCCCAAAATCCCGGGGACCACCCCAGGGAGGTTTATTTCATCAACCACATCAGGGAGGGCCATCAAAACCTAACCCGCAAGGAGGAACCTTAAATCCTAATCCTTCTAGATTAAATTCTAGACAACCCTTCCTAGGGGTCCTGAATCCTAGTTGGGGTCCTCAAGGCCAACCATATTTTCCTCTCCAAGGGAAAATTTGTAACAGATAACCAAATATGCAATTGCAAAATATATATAAAATATGAATAATTGATAAGATATATGATAAAAATGATGATTTACAATTGAGAAGGAGGGCTTGATTATATACCCACACAGGGGTGCCCTTTCACCACTAGACATGTCTTTTGGAGAACATGTCCTTTAATTATTACTAATTACTATTATTAGTTATTTACTAATTAATTATTATGTTTATGAACATTTATTTATATGTATTTATGTTCATAACATTGCCTTCCTCTTTAAGAATGCTTTGTCCTCAAAGCATTGGTAATGACGGGTGTAATTGACGAAAATGTTCGGACTCCCATGCTGCATCTTCCGCTGGAAGGTTCTTCCATTTGATGAGATATTCTTTGATTATGCGAGATCGTAACTTTTTTTCTCTAGAGGTAATAATGGCTTCTAGTTCTAAAATTATTCTACCTTCTTCGTCCAACATGGGAAGTAAAGTTTGCACCTTTTTGCGTTGGCCAACAACTTTTTTTAGACATGATACATGAAAAACGTTGTGGATACGACTATTATCTGGTAAGTCCAATCCATACGCGACGAGACTGATTTTTCTATTAATTTGATATGGTCCGTAATATTTCGGGGCTAACTTATTCTTTCCTTGTTGTTTAAGTGATAATTGTTTGTAGGGCTGAAGTCTCACAAATACCCATTCTCGAATTTCAAATTCTCTTTCTGTTCGGTGTTGATCAACTTGTTGCTTCATTCTATTTCTTGCTATAACCAAGTTTTCCTTGAGAATTTGCACGACTTTTTGACTCTCATATAAAAGCTCTTTTACTGATGCGACCTTTGTTTGATTTATGGCTAATTCTT
>JASDQU010737122.1:180419-206486 GCA_032191745.1 Picea mariana | reverse complement strand
GAGTTACAGAGATTATCCCTCCGTGGCCCAACTATTTGTAGTGGTCGGATCGTATATTGGGGGTCACTGGAAGGTATACCCACAATTATGTGTGAGAACCTTTCAAGGTGATTTCAGACTGGTTATCCTGCCCATACGTTCCAACTAGACTGTCGACTGTACCTGCCTAGGGGCTGACTACGAGTTGGTGACCTTAGTAGCCACAATCTTTAGGGTCTCACACAAGATGACGGTGAAGGCAAGTCTCACTGTACCTGGAATAGACGTTGGTCAAACTCACTCGGGCTCCTTGGAGGATAAATCCACAATTACTGTGTGGAAGCTTGTACCAAGGTGTAACTCCATTAAGCAGGTTGCCAACATAACTGATCCACCCACTCTATCCCCGCCCCTTCCTATTTTGATCTCGCGATGTTGGATTTCATCACCAACTAGTGGTTTCATCATAGGAAGGTTTGTTTGATTGTTTTCTTCTTAGATTCTTAGTGTGTGTTGTTTGTTTTACTTAGTGGACCTTAGGTCGAGTCAGTGTTAATGGCATCGAATCCTGGGAGTACCCATGGAAGAACCCCTTCTCCTGGGGAACCCTATACTTTTCCTTCATTTGGAAACTTTGGTCCTCCATATGTTTCCACCCTGAGTCTTCCAGGACTCACTATTGGATTACCAGTTTGGTTGTTCCCCACTCCGGTGATCCCGAATCCTCCCAATGTTTCAGTTGCACCTAATACTTTGGATGTCAATACACCACCCACACATCAACATCATGTCGACTTTTCGCCTTCTTCATCCATCAAGTCTCCTTTCATTTCTCCTTCTTCGCCTAGTGAAAGCTATAAAGCAAGTAGCCAGGTTGATCAGAAGAAGAAGAAATGGAAAGAGAAGAAGAAGAAGAACCCAAAAAGGACAAAGGCCCCAACAACATCAGATGTTGGCTCTAAGAAACCAGTTACTGTTAATATTATTGAAAGTGTTGATGAGGTCAACAAGATTAAAATGAAGAATCCAAAACCCAAATTCCCTTGCAGCCTTTGTAAGGGTGACCACTTTCTGAGGGATTGCCCCGGTCTCACCCAAGTCTTAGAAACGTGGTCCTCCACATAATTGGCCTCTATCGATCATGTCGATGATACCCTGTCAACTAGTGCTGTTCAGGTTGGTAAGAAGAAGCAAACTGTCAAGTTCCCTTGCATGTTATGTAAAGGTAATCATTACTCTCACCTTTATCCTCGCATGGATGAGGATTCTTCTCTTTTGGAAAAACTTCAACTTCCAAAAGGTTATCATAAGCTTTCCTCTAACCCATCATTGGTTGATGGACTGGTCAATCCAGTTCCATCCCCGGTCAGTCCGGTTGATCAGGTGGTCAATCTAGTTTCCTCCTCGATTGAACCATAAACCCAAGTAGCTGATCCAGTTCCATCATCGATCAGCCCCGCTCTTCATTAAAAGAGTGACACAAAAGTGGTCAATCTGTTTTCATCCTCGGTCGATCCCACTCTCTCGTTAGAGAGTGACACCAAAATGGTCGATCTGTTTCCATCCGTTGACCCCATTCTTCCCTTGGAGAATGAAACTCAAGTGGTCGATCCAGTTTCACCATCAGTTGATCCCATTCCTCCATTGAGGAATGTCAAAGTGACTGATCCAGTCCCTTCCTTGATCAGTCCCACTCTTCCTCTAAAGAGTGCCAAAGTGATCGATTCAGTTTCGCCATTGGTCGATCCCATTCCTCCATTGAGGAATGTCAAAGTGACTGATCCAGTCCCTTCCTCGGTCAGTCCCACTCTTCCTCTGAAGAGTGCTAGAGTGGTCAATCCAAGTCCACCATTGGTTGATTCGATCCAATCATCGGTCGATCCTACTCCCCTTATAGAGAGTAAACCCGATATTTCCCATGTTTTTCTCATTAATACAGACTCTACCGTGCCGGGGGGCATTCCTCCTTCTCCTGTGGAACCCCCTCCAAGTACTGAAGCCATCCTTTTTTAATGGGGTGCGCTAACTGGACCTTGTCTTCCCTCTCACATCCCTTTCCATATTACAATACAGGTTCGTGGTCGGGACGTTCCTCAAACGCTGATAGATGAAGGTGCGTCCGTTAGTATTTTGTCTTCTGTTGCTTGGTACACTTTGGGTTGTCTGCAGCTTGCACCAGTTACACAGAATCTGTTAGCTTTTAACAGAAGAACTAGTCAACCTTTAGGGATCCTTCCTCAGTTTCCTGTAACTTTGGGAGGGAAAACTATCTTTATCGATGTCATGGTAGTCCGAGACCCCTTGGATTTCGCTTTACTCCTTGGGCGGGATTATGTCTATGCCATGAAAGCTATTGTATCCACTCTTTTTCATGTGATATCTTTTCCTCACAATGGAAGAATTGTGACTGTTTATCAACTTTCATTCATCGGCCCCGACTGGGTTACCTCCCTAAGTGGTTCTTATATGTAGACAGTATCACCCCAGCCACATTTCAATTATGTGGCATTGTCTCCCATGACCTCAACTTACGACGATTTGGATCCGGTAGTGGACATGGTGATTTCTTCGGTAGGATTATTGGAGCATGATCTCTTTACTCCTATCGCGGCCCTTGATATGTATTCCTTCTCGAGTGATTATCTTCCATCCAGCAAAGATCTCCTGGAGGCCATGACCAAGTTTTGTCCCTTGACATGGTACCCTTCCAGAGCATTATCCTCTTGGAATCCATGATACGGAAGACACCATGAGCATAGTTTCTCTTCTCTGTGGCAAGTTCGTTAAAAAATGAAACAGAGGCCCTGAGCATAGTTTTTTTCCTATGTCAAGCTTGTTAAAAAATGAAACAGTCACCTCTCTTGAACCTTCTTTTCATCCACCCTTCTCCTTTTTCTCATATACTAGAGAAATTGGTAACGACATCAAAATCGGTGAATGAATTGAAGCTTGGAGGGCATGTCTCCATCCTTTTCTAATCTTTCTGGAGTTTAAGCCACTAGCTTTCAAGCTGGGGGCATACCAAGCTTAGTCTTTGTTCTTTCTTGTGCTCATAAATACATGAGAATGCATCCGGGTAGACTTTTACCTCTTTTTCGGACCTGTATGGATACACGAAAAAGGAACCCCCTAGAGTCTCCTTTAAGCTCTTTTCAGACTCTCTAAACATGAAAAGATTATCGAGTGATCTTGCTTCCTTTCCCACTCATTAAACGGTTTGTAAGGGCATCTTTCGAGTGATAATTTATCTCTTTTTCGGCCTCGCAAGACTAACATTACGAAAAAGGACAACACTGGAGTCATCTTTAAGTTCTTTTCAAACTCTCTAAACATGAAAAGATTACCGAGCGACCTTGTTCTCTTCACGCTCATTAAAGTGTTTGAAGAAAACGTTTGTTGAGCGATAGTTTATCTCTTTTTCAGTCTCGTCAGACTACTTTACGAAAAAGGAACTGAGAGAGTTCTCTTTTTAAGTGTTTTTCCAAACTCTATAATCATGAAAAACCTTCGAGTTTTCTATCTTTGGACTCGCTAAACAAAACATAGACAGGCCCATATGGGATCGAACCCTTAATTCTTCCAGTTCGTTAAACAAAGGAAGAGGAACTTACCAAAGGTGAGTTATATTGAGCATGTGTTACCCTCCTCGAGCTCGTTAAATTAAAAAGAGGTACTCGTCTATCTGGATGGGGGGAAAATTGAAAGAAGCAAGCCAAGCAGTTTTGTGAGAACACTACCAAGTAATTCTTAGAGTCGCCCTTGAACACGGCACTTTGTCTTTTGTACGCATTTTAATCCGCTGAACCTCTGCACTGAGCCAATTCTTTGAGTTTCTTTCACTCCTTTGGGTCGCCTGACGTAAGTCACAACATCCACTGCATCATAAAGTTTTGGTCCATGTCATGTTTCTGTTGTCGTGCCTCAGTGTTCAAGGGAAGTATCTGCCTCGAGAGTCAGCCATCACAAATATCTTGTCTCAATACCCATGTCAGTCCATGTTCATTTGATTGACCAATTACATCTCTTTATCTATTTCATGTCATTGATGGGGGATACATCAAGGCCCTCCTTCAACGAGCCTATTCATGTCGACTTCAACACATTATCCAGGAACTAGGCTTAGAAACCAGTTAGTACTTTGGGACCTGCATGCCTCAATGGCAGGCCTTCTCACATTCAACAGTGGGTTTACATCATTGACCTTTGATCGAATGATTCCACGGATGTTCGACTTCAACTCATCCATTCACATTTTTTGGAATGTACTAGAGTACCTTGGGAATCATTGACATTAATGGTGATTTCCCTCATGCTTGTTAACGGTTTACATCATTGACCGGTAATCAAGTGGTTTCTGCCATGTTCGACATCAGGACATCTATTCACATGGTTAGATTCGTACTACATCGGGATTGGTAAGAAGACCCTAGGTTGAGTGATCACTTAGATATATACTTTGCCCAGGTTATGATGGAGTTTCTCTTGAACAATGACACATATACTGTGACATAGATCCACTTTGTATTGGTCATGGCTATGTCTTGTCATCTCGTAGATCCACTATGTATTCTTCATGGCTACGATCAGTTCAAGTCATGGGAGTATAGATCCACAGTGTATTTTCAGTGGCTATACCTTTTTTATCAATACAATTATGGATCCGCAGTGTATTTTATGGCGGCCATATCTTGCAAGTCTTGATCACCCAAGCATAGGTATGCCTGCCTTGGGTTTGAAACATGTCATAATATTTGTTGGATGTTTGTGTGCAGCTTCTGTTAGGTTCTCTGTGTCTATACCCTTGCTTGAAAGTCTACAAATCATTTCAGTTATCAGTTCCTGTCTTCTAACTTCATACTTTGGGGGGCAATCTGTTACACATCAACATTACTCGCTTTGATAAGTGTCGCATGTTGCTCACAAGTGTCGCATGTTTCTCACAAGTGTCACAAGTATCAAGCAAAGCATACCGCCATGATGACGACACCAAGGAGACACTAAAATGCCTCAAACACTTGATTTGAAGGGAGAGGAATGGCTAACTGAAGTTAAGAACCTCTTGCCACCTGAAAGGAGCATTTAATTTAAGGTTTTGGGAGAGAGCGCTCCCCTACATCACCCTTAGGAGCGTTGGCATTCCCCTATAAGGTGCTAGGGAGTGTTATAACACCAAACATCCCTTTTGAGGGAGTGCTATAGATTTTTAGAGCACTGGCGCCTCTCTAAAGCCTACTAGGAAGTGGTATAGCGCCCTGATGCCCCTTTTGAGGGAGCGCTGTCTAATCTGGGCAGCAGTTGATCTGTTGAGGAGAATAAGGGGAAGATATTTTAATCTTGGAAGGTAGTTGCATTTGAATTCATGGTTCAACCATGATCTTAGGAGAAGATCCCTGATCTAAGGAGGGAATTCCTCAACTTACCCTAAAGATACCTCAAGAGGTTAGGCCTCTCTGAACCTATATAAGTAGGCTCTATCATGGTGAAAAGGAGGAAGAATTGGAAGCATGAAACCTATGATCTCATAGGAAACATACAGTGAACTGGAGGAAAGTAATCAGTAAAGTTGTTGTCATCTGGATCATGGATCTTTTGAGAAAAGGGTTAGACAAAGGGGACTTGACGAAGTTGTAGCATTCGCATCTACGGTTGTAAGTTACTTCTGTCATTGTTCTCATTAATATGACATGCTTGGCCTGTTTCTTTCTAGTTTGTGTTTAATCTCACATGAACTTGTCTCAGATAGATAGATCTATTTCAATCTAATATCAACATAGTAGGAAGTGGTTGTACTATTGTTTGTCTACAGGGCTCATCGAGGAGCGAAAGATTGGAGCTCAACTCAGAGCGTGCAGGGACAAACACTGGTAAAAGGTACTTCTTTTCTCCTTCCTTCTCACACACTAGTCCATCTAGATCTAAAAGGAAGTCAGTGACCATGATAAGCACTTTTTGTCTTAGAGTTAAGAGTCTAGCTCTTTGAGGAGATCTACCTGTTCGCAGGGAGATTTTCCTTCAACAATAGTGTCAAATCTAAGATCCAGTTTTGATGCAAAAGAGATAGAGGAGGATTTTAAGTTGATTTGACACCTTTTTTGGGGGGAAATAAATCAGGGTTTTTTCTAAACTTAGAAAATTCGAATTTCATCTTTCTCAATAGTCATCAAATAGCCTTGGAAGGCTTATCTGCACTGCATAGGGATTCTACATCATTCGAAGACCATGAAATGTGGAATTGACCTCATTTTGAGGATCATTCCTTATCTTTTGTAAATCAGTTTTGACTTTCTATCTTTAGCATATCTGATCCATTCTTTTGGGATCTGAAAACTGTATTGTAGAGCTATAAATATCAAGACATAAGAGGGGCTAAGGGTTGTAGCTTCTAGGAGTTAAATCGCAGAAGTCTTTGCCAAGTTTATGATGGTAAAAATGCAAAGGTTGGAACTTTAGAGTTTATTGTTGATGAAGTAGTCATATCTACAGCTACAGGGCACAAACAATCTGCTAGAGCTGATTGAAAAGATAAATCTCAGAAACAACGTAAAGTTATTGCAAGCTTTTAGAGTACTTTGTCATCCACCTGATGAGTGTACTATTTCTATAATAGTCAACATGGAATTTCCAAAAATAGATGGTAAATTGTAAAGGTTGAATGACTCCATGCCCAATACTAAATACACAAGGTCTGCCAGGTTCTTGGAGACCTCGGGAGGTCTCCATCCCAGTTGGAGCCAGTTGTTAGCGATAAAAAATGCACTGGCAATTTTTTGAAGAATGATGCCTAATATTGCAGGGAACTTTTGATTACCTTCCCAAGCTCCAAATGAAGATTTGAAAGCACCATTGGAAAGATTAGGATTTATAGATGTTGATCGACTATTCAAGCATGTAAAACAGACTCTCCATGACTGAGAAATTTGATTTTAAAAAAATCTGCGCTTTCACCAGCTAACTCGTCTTGAATTTTGCTAGTTAGCTGGTGAAAGCTCTGCTTTTCACCAACTAAGGAGCGGATTTTTCGGTAAATTAGCTGGTGAAAGCCTGTTACGGCCAGAATAATCGAATTTTTTCCCAGATCAGGATTTTTTGAGTTTGAATGGTTTGAAACCACTTCAAATGGACAGTTGTTGAATTATCAAGTCTGATTCAAAGGCTAGTCTTGAGGGATAAGGTCAAAAAGAGGTTTTTTAACTACATTTGGCATCTTTTTCAAAGGCAGAATATCAGGGGTTTGAAGGCACATCATCCAATTCGAATTTTAACTTTGGAGGACCAAACCAAACGGCCTTGGGAGGCTAAAACTGCACTTCATCAGCAATCTACTACTCTTAGAGATCATTAGATAGGACCTTTTCCTATTTTGTTTTGATTTTCCATTTTTAGTATTCTAGATCCATTTTTATAGGATCTCATCCTACACTTGTTGTATCTATTTTGATTTGACTATTTTTAGTAAATCTGATCCATCTTTTAAGGATCTAGATTTCATCTTGTAAGGCTATAAAGCCAAAGACATTTGGAGCACTATGGGTTCAATAGAAGAGACATTTTCTAGCCATTGAATTTGACTTCTTATTCTGATAATAGAATCACAGTCCTCTTTTGTTTTCAATATCAGATTCTTTCATATATTTCATGATTCTACACTTTATTCCAGTTTAGTTTAGCTTTTAAGAACTGGTATCTTCTTATTAAGCTCATAAACTTGGATTAAAGAATTTCTTGATGTCTTGTATGACCCTGCATATGGTTGTATTTGGTTATCTAGACTAGTATTCTTCATCCCCTTTTTTCAAATCTATTGTCTGATTATTGTTCTCTAAAAGCACTGTTTTATTTAGATACATGATGAGTGGTTACTTTCATTAGCTATTGAGTTATCTTATTGTTCCAAGCATACAAATCTACCATATTCTTAAGTTACCAAGCACCTTTGGTCTACAACCACAAAGGATTTCTTGGAGTGATAACAGGAAGTAGAGAAGAGAGAGATAATTTTGAAAAATCATCTTAAGGAAAGAATTGATGACTTAAATCAACTTGAAGCAAACTTTGGTCAAGAAGAGAGAAGACTTCAAAAATAAATCATTGTTGGATTACTGAGAGGGGGGGTGAATGAGTAATAGAGAAATAGATCCTTTTTCACCATAAAATGCAAGTGTCATATCATTGTAGCATTATCATCCAATAGTTGTAGAGTAAATAAACAATGAACAAATGAGCAATCATGCAGATACATAGTACACCAGTGTTTTACATGGAAACCCAAAGTGGGAGAAAACCACGAAATGTTTTTTCTTATATGTCTTTAAGAATTACATTTATTGGAAGCACCAACTTCCTTTGTTTTCCAGCTGCAACTGGAAGGAGGCTGTAACCCCCTAGTTTCTCAGGCTACAACCTGAGGGAATCTCCAACTCCCCAATTCTCTCACTACAACTAGAATGAGGCTACAACCCCTTATGTTCTCTGGCTACAACCACCTGTCCTTGCCCCATCCAACTGCCCTGGTATATAAGTAGAATGATGGAACCATTGTCACATTATCAATATGAGATATATTTTTGTAAACCTGTACCAATCAACCTGCACAAAACAACCTGAACCATGCATCAACCTGTACCTCAACCTGTAATCAACCTGTTCCATAAACAAGTGTATCAACCATGCACCAACTTGTACCAAACAAACTGTAATCAACCTGTAGCACAAAAAAGTGCATTAACCATGCACCAACATGTACCTCAACATGTACCATGAATAAGTGCATCAACCAAGCATAACACAACAACTCACAATCATCACCAAGATCAATATGTGCTTCTAATAATATACCAATACAAGTATTCTACATCATCCATAAACCATGTGTCAAAAATACTACTAACAAGTGCCTCCAACCATGTACCAATCATGTATCAACTACTCATCAACTATGACTCATCAATATGTACCAACATCATCAATTATAAACCTCATGTATGTGCCAACTCATCAACTACTTGTCTCAACCATGTACCCAACATGTACGTCAACTAGAAGCCCTCATCAATTTCATCATCCAAATCTGATTTGTAGCTCTGTAATAGACCTAGTGTATATGATCACATGCCTGCAAACCTTCCTTAATTTTAACAACAAGAGACTAACTTTTTCTTCAAACTTTACTTTAGTCTCACGTGACTACTTTTGAATTAGTCAACAACCCTAACTTGAAATAATCATAACTATGTACCTATAATGAATAAAGATTTGAAAATAGTACACAATGTTATTCAGTGTGTTTTATGCAATTCCTCCAGGTGTCACTACTTGGAACCTCTCAGAAAAGGAGTTATAGCAAAAATGGCATACCTTGTTGAACTCTAGCTTATTCTAGAGAGCAAACTTGTAGAGCGTTCCCCGCAAGGAAAATTTGTTGTATGGATATGAAAATTTTACACAGAATACTATAGAATATACTCTAACCAACACATTTGGTCTTACTAAATTTGGATCTGTTATGAAGAAGTTATGACGTTTTTACCCGAAACACATGTTTTAGACTAGTTTCAGGACTAGCCACAAACCCTATTTTCCACGAAGTGTAACTCCAAAAATACAACGATCCACAAGCTAAAATTCATACCACAGCTACTTGGATATGTTTTGTCAATGGAATCCCAATTTCATGGTCTGAATCATTCTAGAAAAAAAAATTATTGCGAAAATGGTGAGATGACCTGTAAATAGCATACCTTAGAAAGCATCATCAAAATAATTTGTCCTCCCTTGAATTTCGGCCTTCTTTACTGCACCTTCTCTCTAAAATTATGCCTAGATATCCTTTGGTTACCTAAGTCACCTGTAGATATTCAATATGCTCAAGTGTGATAAAAATGAGAGAACCTTGCCTCTTATTTATACTCTCTAAGTAGCTTCCTTAGAAGCATATTCTAGGCCACTTTGTCCACATAGCCACTTTGCCCACATAGTCACCTATGTCCAACTTTGCCCAATTTACCACTTGTCCATGTATCCAATAGCCACTTTACCACTTAACCCATTTTCCTCATTTTAGGGTTAACCTTCTTATAACCACTTTCCATAATTAGAAAGTTCTCCATTTACTTTATTATTTAAATAATGTTCATTGACTTTGTCACTTCACTTTATTATTTAAATAATCCTCTTTGATTTTCTCACTTCACTTTATTATTTAAATAATCCTCTTTGAATTTGTCACTTCACTTTATTATTTAAATAATCCTCTTTGACTTTGTCACTTCACTTTATTATTTAAATGATTTCTTCTTGGCAAACAATTTGACTTCTTTGACCTTTTGGGGCTTCAAGCCAACATATGAGGGTCCTCCAAATTCGTAAGGCCATAACTCTCAAACCGTGAGGAGTTATGTGACGTTCCACATACCACCAGAAATGCCATGACATGTACTATCCATCTAGAATAGTCTTACCTGCAAATATATCAAAACTCATACTATTATACATCAAATGAACTTGGGTCCATTACCCAAAACTGGGTTCTCCAACTTCACATGGCCATAACTACCCATCTAGAATAGTCTTACCTTCAAATATATTAAAACGTATACCATTATACATCAAACAAACTTGGGTCCATTACCCAAAACTTTGTGCTACTGGAATTCGAAACCAGACTTTCTCCAAGGGTTGACTTCAGTCACTAAGGGTTGACATCAATCTACAATATCACTCTCCAATGGTTGAAATCAATGACAACCAACAATCCATACCAATTGTCCATCAACCTAAGCCAACTATATGAATATCATCTCCTTGAAGATCCAACTTGAAGAAGCAAAGAGAATGGAAGAATTCATGAAGATTCATATGATGAAGAAAGAAGAAGAGGTTGAGAAGCTTGAAGAATAAGTTGTCACATTGAGAGTTAAAATCGTTAAACTCAGTAATAATGTTGAAGTGAGAGAAACATCCACATCATTAGTAGATAATGTTGAAGAGAAGCACTCCAGGTTGACAGAAAATAAGAATGAAGAAAAGAGTAAGAGTTATGTAGAAGTAGTCAAAAGAAGGAATCATTGTCAACCAAAATCAA
Source organism: Picea mariana (assembly GCA_032191745.1). Classification (NCBI taxonomy): domain Eukaryota; kingdom Viridiplantae; phylum Streptophyta; class Pinopsida; order Pinales; family Pinaceae; genus Picea; species Picea mariana. The sequence goes on along the minus strand of JASDQU010737122.1, from coordinate 195,427 downwards.
ATAAAAATGATAGAGATACATATTCAAGAAGACCCTCCGCATTCAAGCCACAAAGAAGCTTCAATCACGATCATGATCATCCAAGGCAGGAATTCAGAAGGACTACACCACAGAGAATATCATTCACTCCCAAGTATGAAAATTTATGTTATGGTCGGTGTTTTATTTGTACTAACTTTGGACATAAGGTTGTAGATTGCAGAGCATATGGAAGAAATGTTCAGATGAGAAATACCTATGTGGATCCCCACAACATTGAATTCTATAAGTGCCACAATTATGGACATATAGCTCATGATTATAGAATCATGATGGATACTTCTATGAAAAGGAACATTAATATCAGGTGTAAGAAGGTTTGGAAAAGAAAACAAAAATAGGTAAAGGAAGATCGGATGAATGAAGAACACCTAGAAGTCATACTCTCAATATTGATAATAGTACGAGAAGAAGACAAATAAATAGGGAAAAAGGAAGATGTTAGATATAGGAAGGTTTGGAGAAGAAATGAAAAACAAGAAGAAAGGGTGAATGAATACTAGGTCCCAGAGATCACAGGATTTGCAGTAGTGGGTGAAAGAAAAGAAGAGCAGGTAAATAAAGAACAAGCCCAAGAGATTTTACTTTCAAGAATTGTAGTGCAAGATCAATACACAGGGAAAAAGGAAGAAGTTGGAGTTCAGTGAGATAATGAGTTTATCTGACGAAGGGGAAGATTTCTCTACATCAGAGCAAGTATTTTTCTAAGCCACCCGTCTTGGAGACTCCCAATGATTATGAATATTAAATAGGGGGAGTCAGTGTAGTAGCTACTACATATCAGAGAACCATCCTTCGAGCAGGTTGAATTATTTGCAGAGATAGATTCAGAGAAATCAGATAGAAGAAGTACAAAGTGACAAATTGATCAGTTGAGAAGTAGTGTTCCCACACATATATCAGTTGGTAGTTACATAGGAAGAAGTTTATGATTGTATTCCACATATGTATTCAGGTAGGGATATATTTAGTATAGGTGGTTCCAGACATGCAGAGTTTGATTTACAGATAGAGAAGACCTATGGACACATTTTATTTAGTTTGAAGAAACATGAATATGTGATGATTGATTGCAGTCGTGAAGCCTTCATGATAGTACAGTGATAGATGGGTCAGCATTGTGGACAGTTGAATAGAAAAAGTATGGATAGTTTGTGACATATTGACAGAGATGGATACTTAGGAGGTACAAAAAACATGGGGCAAAGAAGATACATAGCAGTGTATTTACAATTGGAATCGGTTGGTCACAAAAAGGTAAGCAACAAAAGACACAACAAAACAAGAAAGAGAAACTGTTAGCAGAAGTTATATCATCAAAATAAAATAATTGAACAGTATGGTCAGGTGAACATGACAAGTGAATGAAGAAATCAAGTATTGAATGATTTTTACATATGTCATAGAGTTACAAGAGGAAGCACCAATGGAAAATTAGCAACATTAGAAAAGAGGAAAGGAAACATACACACGAATCCCTACATTGATCAACATGATATCTTGCAAAGAAGTCAAGGGAAGAGAAATCATCATAGAAAGAGATCAGGAAAGAAATATTAGAAGCATGCATACAGAGGGAGACATACCAACATGGGGAGTTACCCTTTACCCATGTTGTCAAAGGAAGAGAAAGAGAAAGATCAAGTGCATGAATTTAGAGAAATATTGTTCATAGAAGGCATACTTTCAGGGGGAGTCACTCTTTGCTAAAAAAGGAGAAGAAGAAATTGGAGAGGAATATGAGGAGAGAAACATGTGAAGAGAAAGAAAAAAGGCATGGAAATAGAGAGAGAGAGAGCAGAAGCATGAAGATAGGGGGAGCATCCCCATAGAGAGACAGACCCTTGGCCATTGATGTCAAAGGCGGAGAGTGAGAAACATTGATGAGGAGAAATGGTCACAGGGGGAGCATGACTATTGTAGTATCAGTATTGCCATCAATTTTGGTGTTTCCAACAGTGTCAAATGGGGATATTGTTGGATAGTTGGTTTGGAAAGTTGGTTTTCAATGATGTCAACTCTTGGAGATTGATGTCAACCCATGGAGAAGATCGAAAGCCCTATATATGTGGTTGAGATTGATGGTGATTTAATTGTCATTGATGGAGTGGTTGATGTCAGCAGATCTAATGGGTGCATTTGATAAAGTCTACATGAAGCCCCAGAGGTGTGGTTATCATACCCAAAGTTAGTTGAGGAATATGGACATGAAGGATAGTGAAAATGCAGGTAAGAAATTGATGGATGAATAGTCTTTGTCTTGTCATTTTTGGTGATAGGTGGTACGCCATGTGGTTCATCATGGTTAGGGAGATATGGCCTTATGAAGTTGGAAGCCTTGAAGAATGGTCAAGAAGCCCCTAAGAAATTACAAGTCCTTAATGAATGGGTAAAGTGGTTGTAACAAGAAATTCAAGAAGCCCTAAGAATAAGGAAATAGGTTACCTAGAAAAAGTATAAATACACCTCAAGGAGTCTCTCATAACTGCATATACACTTACATTGAATAATTATCTTGTGACAATGTTATGGTCTAGTATTTTGGTCTATTGGTGAATCTAATGACAAGTCTAAGGCAGTGGAGAAAGTGTGAGGAAAGAGAGGAAGTTTTGGAGCTGCAGAGTGCTAGGATTTGTTTTTAACCCTAATTTAGCAGGTCCTCACGAGTCAGCTTGAGGGTGTCACACGAGGCACCCCTGTTGGTTTCCTAAGGGACATCATGTGAGGCCCCGCGTGACAGGGAGTCTTAGTCCTGCGTGGCTAAGACAAATCTGGTACAAATTTTGGTACCAGGCAGCTAAAGGTTGTGACAGTGTTACAGGTCAGTATTACAGTATAGCAGGTCGGTTACAGGTTACAAGTATGCTTAGTTGATTGTATCTTATGCTTAGTGATGGTATGGTTCATGCTTGAGAGGCATGTCATGTTTATGCATGGTACATCTTGGTGATATTGGTATGGTACATTAACTAGTAGTACATATTGGTTGTATTGATATTGGTGATGTTCGTACTTGGTTGAGGTACACCATTCATAAGACTCGCTTGGTATATGTTATTGTATATGGTGTATGGAATGACTGAGTGATATCGTATATGGTTGAGATACATTTTTGGGACATGGTATGGTAGAGGTGTTGATGTGCATCGTTATTACATGGTATGATGCATGATTGGTAATTGGTATGGTGTACATGGTTGATGGTTGAGTCATATGGTACATGTTATGGTGCATGCATGGTTCATGCACAGTTTGGTACAGGTGTTGGTACATGGTTGATTTACAGTTTGACACAATTGTGGCGCATGGTTGATGCATGGTCTGGTACAGGTGTTGGTGCATGGTTGATGCACGGTTTGGTATAGGTGTTGGTGCATGGCTGATGCACGGTTTGGTATAGGTGTTGGTGCATGGTTGATGCACTTGTTATGGTATAGGTTGTGGTACTTGTTATAGAAAGATTTGCCTCACCCCATGCAACTTTCTCAAAAGGCCTTTTGAATTTCCCTATGTAGACTTGAAGTCCCCTTTTGCACTTCCCAGAGCTAAAAAACATATTTTTCCACATATACGCACCCTATCAGTTATACAACATGTGTATACGCAGGTTGCACCACTAAAACCTGCCTACATCAAGTTTGGAGTTAAAAAATTAAAAATTTGTGTCGAGTTTCCATGTCATGTCATGAGATCCATGATCCTTGACCTTCCATATACTGGAAACGTTTTGAATTGGACCTTAAGTTCCATTTGAAAGCTATAAATGGGCCATATCCAAATCGTGGAAAAGGAGAAGAATTCAACTTTTGAGAGCAAAGTTATTCTGAAGAAATTATTCACTTCCTATTGAGTTTACATCCCTTTGTCCTTTTAAGTATAAACACATTGTTCAGACCCCAAGCTCTTCCCTCTTTGATGGAGAACCTCATTGTCTCTCTTATATGAGTTTGCCTTTGGTGGAGGAGTGAAGTGGTGGAGGCCCAGCTAGAAGGGACTTAGTTTCTCGGATCTAAGACATGCCGACATGAAATTTTGTCATTCATAAACTTTTGTTGATCATATTTTAATAGAAATACTCTTTTCTCATCCAATTAATGTATTGCAAATATTTGAATTATTATTCCATGGGCATATTTGCTATGAATATTGATGGATTATGCTATTATATGTGCTAAATTTATATATTATCACCGTATTCTTGTGTATCTTGGTTTTTTAAGACAAGTTCTAGGTATATAGCTTTGAGTCGAGTGCTCAACGGTGGTGTTCACCGAACGTCCAGACTAGGTAGGATCTTTATCTTGTCTTATTAGCATTTTGTTTATATAGCATACTTGAGATTAGAGTTGATTTCTGCGGTCATTTTGTCTATTGTGGTTTACCCCATGACATAGAGTGATTTTCTTCGTAACAGAATTGGCGACCATATTGGGGATTGAATCTTCTTTTCGGGGTTTGGAGTGTTTTTTCCTTTGATTTCTCTCGGTTAGTTTGAGTTTTCTTGTTATATGATTGCTTGACAGCCTATTTTCATTTTGAATATGAGATTCTTGGCCTTATCCTTAACCTGAAAGTGTTTTAATACATATATGTGGTTTTTCCCTTAACAGACGCGTACATACGCGAGCTGTCATTCTATAGGACGTGTACATATGTTGATTTTGCTTAAATAGTTGTGTACATCAATATTTTTTGCTTGATTGCTAAGTTTGTTGTTTGTTGGGTGAGTTTTGATAGTTGTGGAGTCTTCTTGGGTCTCTATAATAACTATTGAGTGCCTGCAGATTGATAGGAAACCTTTCTTTGATTGATAGGAAACCTTTCTTTGGTTGAATTTTAGGGCAGTTTTTATTTCTCATTGTCTTTTTCATTGGTTGTCCTCGCACCTTGGGTTGAGTGTTTTCTTCTTGGTATCCTGCTTGGTTTGTCTCTTTTTGCTTATACTACGGTCTATATATCAAGTTGTTATTCAGTCCTTGCATTTTCATTTTGTTATATTGAAAATGCAAAAAAATACATTTTGCATTTTGGCATTTGCACTTTTGGGTTGTGTATTATTGATCTTGATACATGTATAGAAATATTGCATCTTATTGAACTTGCAGAGTTGAATTGAAAGTTGCATTTTGAAAATCTTATCATCTTTTGAGAATTGAAGTTTAGGACTTAGCTTTATGCTCATATTCATTTCTTTTACTTGGTGAGTCATAACATCATCAGTTTCATGACCACATCTTTTGAGTAAACAAATCCACTAAAAGTAACGTTGATTAATTTAAAATTGATTAGAAACAATTTTATTTTTTAGGGTACACAAACTAGCTTAAGATATAGAGCCTTGGAATAGGATTTTGTGAGTAAAATTCTCCAAGGCTATTAAAATCAACATATGTGTCTAACTAAGGGAGTGGTGAAATCCATTGTATAATTGGTGATGTCAAGAGGCTCTGCTTACACCATAGTTAAGCACGAGGTCGCGCGAAGTTGGTTGCAGATATATCCCTCTAATACCTTCTTAGCGTCACAGATAATATTGGGGATCTATTCATATATGGGGGTCTTGCTAGTACCTTTACCTCTGTGAGAGGCGGTGCTTTCAATATTTCAATGTTTGTTACCTTGCCCATACAGTGGATCTGACTTACATTTGTTCGCTTGTGCATTGGTTATATCATGGTGGCTTTAGTTGCTTGACATAGGTAGCCACATAGGTTACTTGCAGGGGTTATTCTGCAGGTACCCTGTGTCAGATAAGGGTCAGACAACACACAGCTTTTATGGAGGATTACCTCTTCGGGGGGATCTGAATGACTGTGTGTTAAGCCCATGAGGTCCCTTATAACTGATTTTGATACCTCCAATATTTTTAATGGATTCTCAAGCCCCTCTTGGGTGAGGCATACCTACTTTAGTGAGGGAGGCCCCTTTCAGCCACTATATCATGTTTGTGTGCTTATTGGCCTTTTTGTTTATTTTGGTGTGCTCTTTGATTGTTAGTTGGCTTTAGGATTTGTTTTATATATTGAGTCTTGAGTCATCGTGGAGCTAGACCAGCTTCCTCTCAGGTCTCATCATTTGTTGAAATTACCACCACATCTTGAGTCTTTGCCTTCTAAAAAGCGTAAAGTTATCAATCGTGGTACCCACACCTCCACCTACTAGACTTGTGATCATACAAGTATGAGTACTGACTCGATTCATTAAGATACCGAGAGTCCTTTAACTCCCACACCTATCGTAGTTAATGGAAATCCTTGTACACCTTCAACCACTACGATTGTAGTGTCGGAGGTTCCCGTCATCACTCATGTCCAACCTAGGGTTGTTACTCAACCTACAGTGATGAAACCTTTTGGGTTTATCTTTGTTAGACCTAGGTACAATACTCAGTATATTTGCTTGGTCTCTAACCTTTTCTATTTTGGTATGCCAAAAATAACATCGCAACTTTTGTCTTCCATTCCAGTGAATAACGCAAATCCTAGTATTGGACTTGGGGGCATGGCTCCTCCACATATTCCACTCTAGTTTGGTGGAGTTCATATTACCCAAATGACTCCCATGGTTGGAAGCCAACCTCCTTTTCATCCCAGGTCTAATCCTAGTCTTAATGCTCCTGGATGGAGTAATCAACCAAGAGGACAAGTTGTTGCTTGTGTTACGTCATTTACACCTACCTCCTCCACACTGATTCTGACCAACACGTTTGGCATGACAAATCCACCTCTATCATCTGTATTTCCACTCGGGGGAGGTCATTTTCATACTTTGGGCAACCCCCAACCTAGAGCTACTCTACCTGGGGGCAATATTTACAACCCTTATTATACAATTCCTACTGGAATGGTGCCCAACCAACCCCTTATGGATCACTTTGTAGGGGGGGTTTACAATCCCGGACAGGGCCTTGGTGCATACCAAAACCATGGATGGGTTGTGATTCCCCAGAATCAATCTTTCCTGGGAGATTGGGGATAGATGTCACAACCTAGTCTCCCTTTTTTGGCCATGCTTAATTTGCTACACTTGTAAATATTAATGAATGACTTGGTGCACCATGACCCATAATGGCCCCCCATCCCCACCAAGCTTCCTTCGAATATTCCGAAATTTGAGGGAAATACTAGTGAGGATCTTGGTGATCACATCACTAATTTTCATCTTTGGTGCTCTTCCAATTCCCTAAATGATGATTCTATTCATTTAAGATTGTTTCAACACACCCTCATGGGAGTTGCAGTGAAATGGTACATAGAGCTACCAGGGGGAACTTGCGGGAATTTTAATCAGATTGTTCTAGTCTTTCTCAACCACTTCCAATTGTCGATTTGCTACGATGTCGGCATAGAACTTATGTCAGCCCTCCTCCAAGACAAAGACAACCATATCTTGGATCACATCCAAGAGTGGTAGACGAAAGAGGTTGATCAAATCCTACATTCCTGCAAAGTTCTCGTTGAAATGGTTTCTTAAGTCTTTATCTCCTTATATTTTGAAGGATGCTTCTACATCTAGGGTAACATCTAAAGAGGAAGCGATTTTTAAATCCCAATAGTTAGATCTCATATACACTTAGTCTCGGATGTTATACAAAATTATTCATGATGCACCGAGGTCAAACTACGACCCTAGACAAAAGCTCGGGCCTCATGCCAATGGCGTTATAGGATCCTCAAATGTTACGTCTATAGACTTGGTGACGAACTAGTTGAAAGAGGTTTTTCTAAGCCATTGTGTAGGAGGAAAAGTTTTTTCTGTGTCCTTCACTCCCACTCAGTTGGTGGATGTGCATTATGTACAATCGTCGACCATTCCAAATGGTAACCAACAACCAAGAGGGAATGAAATGAAAGGACGTGGTGATAATCAGTTGTCTTTTACCCATTCATTGGTCTTTTTCTTCTCTACTTAGGATTCTTTATGGGTTATTATGATCCTACCTTATTATCATATATTGACCCTAGTTCAAATTTGATAAGCTCCCATCAAATGCCCTCTAAAACTATGGCCCCCTCTGGTAGGCCAAAAGGCAACATAGCACACATAGTGTACTGCGCAGTCTCACCCAAGATAGCTCTATGGGTGGTTGCAATAGTCAGGTGTTTACAACCTAGGAATAAGTGGAGAACTGTGGTTTTGTCTTGTAATCTTACTTAGTCAGTATAACATTTGATTATAGCATTCATTATATTCATGCATGTGAAATACCAGATCTAACTAGTTAATTCATTCATCTAACATTTACCATTTAACAACAATAAATATGCATACATTCATTCACATGACACAAGTGTTACTGTGGTTGAACCCCTTCTGGGCTACATCCACAAAGATATGGCTCTCAACCTTTTATTATGGTTCAGTAATATATCACGTCGCACATGTTTACAATCTTAGATATTACTCTCTTCCACATGCTCCTCGATCCCTATGAGGCTGACTAGATCACACCATGCTCCTCAACCTACAATCTAACCCTTGGAATTGAGTCACTCACTACCTCCCTAGCTCACCAACTTACTGAGTAATACAGTTCTTACAACTTCCTCCTCCTTGGTCGACCCCCCTCTCGTTCGATATCTCTTTGCTTGTCTCTAACTCTCTGTGTCTATCTGTCTCTCTTTCCCTCTAAGTACTACCTATTTATATTCTTTTCTCATCAACCATTATAATACATTACAAAAACCCTAACCCTAGCATCGTTAGACCTTCCTTGCATGTGCACCTCACTTTCTTCCCTTACACATGTTGCTTTTCCTTCCATTTGTCCTTTCCTCCTTGCATGCTTCTCTTCCCAAAATGGCCTTTTCTTCTGACTAAGCATGCATCCAACAGGCCCCTAACACTAACATGTGACTGGTCCCGAGACACCTAAGCTTTGTGCACTTCTTCAACCACTCCTGGGAGAACCTAGAACTTCTTTGTGAGTTCCCTTGCTTGTGTTTCAACCTGCACGGTCTTTTCTCTGAGAGCGTCCAACACTTGCGCTATCATCTCCTTGTTGATCATCTCTATGAACTCTACCTGAGTTTGTGCCATGTTCTTCTTTGCCTCTTCTGCCTACATAATGACCTCTGTTGCCCGCCCTTGGAGAGGTTCCATTTGAGTTTGTCGTTCCTTCTTGTGTGTCTATGCGGCTATGAGTTCTGCTTGTAGCTTCTTCATATCATGTACTCCTTTGAGATGCCCAGTGATCTGCATCATCTTCTGCCTCTAATTCAGGTCCTGGATAGTTGCGTTTATCTTCTCCTCTTCTTGGTCCCACTATTGGACCTGTTGATCCTCCTCCATCTTTGTCCATAGCTATGTTTCTTTATCGAACAAGTTGACAGATGCACTGACTTGTCATTCCATCTCCTCCATTTTCTTTGTTGCTTCCTTCTTCCTTTTCTCCTTCACCTCCAAGGGAGTGGTAGGGATGAGTTGTTCCTAGAGTTTCTTGATATCCTGCATGTATTGATTGATTGTGTGCACAATCTGATCAATTTTCTACGTCGTCGTGAGCTCTGATGTCTGTGCGCTCTTCGAAATTTTGTTATAGGCTACAACCAATCCCTCCTCGAGCCTATCTGCATAATATTTATCATCCTTTGTCTCAAGCTTGACCTACTCGATCACCAATTCCAATGCTTCTCTTCTATCCTTCATTTGTTGAAGTTCTGTTGCATCTATGTGTGCATGTGACTGTACCTCCTGCGTGATGTTGACTTGTAGTTTATATTATGCGTTGGTTGGTATCCGCCCCATTACCAACTGTATTTGTACCAATTATTTCAAGGGTGTATGGCCCACAATTTCATCCATGCACAGCATGTTGGGTGTAATGTGAAACATCTAGCTCGGTTGTGCTGTCGTCTGGATCCTATCATGCTTGCTTGACACAGCCTTGGCTTCTGCCTATGATGTTGCGGGGACTAATTCTATTCCTCTGTCGACCCTCTGCATTTCTTTGATCTGCTCAAGGAGCTACCTCATGTTGGCCAGATCATCCTGAATCTTGTCCCTTTGGTTTTGGGTGTTGTTCCAGAGTCTGTACTTAAGGCTTAGAAGTACAGTGTCTAGGCATCCGAAAGTGAGTAAAGGTAGAGAAGGAAGAAATGTCAACCTTCAGCAAGGGAAACTAGGGATGATTTCTGTGTTGGCATTGTCTAGCTTCCAACTATTCTTGGATGTTTATATCCCGTTCAATCACTGCCCATGAACATTCGAGTTCAACCCGGGTAGTGGTTGTTTTAAGAATAGTGTCGAAAAGGTTTAAGGCAATATGTGTTTGATCTGATAGTCCGGGTTCGATATTGGGTTGTCTTGATACAGGGACAGTCATGGAGGAACAGTAAAATAAGAAAACCTAAGAGGGAATTTAAGTGTTGTCTCAATTCAGTCGTACAAAAGAGAGTTTACGGTTTCAGGAGTGAAAAAGGGGTGCAGACCAAAGGCCCTTTCCCGTAACTGAGTTATACTTTAATAAAAATTTATGAGGTGGGAGAAAACATTAAACCATCTATTGAGTAAGGCTCCTATCAAGGGAGAATCTCACATATAAACAGAAGAAGAAAATATAAAGAAATAACCTGATGAAGCATAAATTATATATAAAATTCTGAAAGTGTTGACTAGTCTTATACCTGATGATAGCTGGTACAGAGGAAAAATAGTAAACAATATAGAAAACCAAAATTCATTCACTATAGTAAAGGTTGTACTAAATTATAGCGAAGCATTCATCAGATACAAATATGAAATGAAACAAAATATGAGATACAAGGAAACAAACTCATAACACAGTCGTGATGGAATTGAGAATCTTCGGATTTGCTTTATATTAACTCTCAAAATGGAAAACCTCTATTGCAATAGACACAAAAAGGTCTAGCCTTGGTTCTTTCTTTCTATGGTATATGTATACAGTTTTACATAAGATGGAACCTCAATCGTTGCAAAATTTTTAGTTATGATAAGGAGAGAAATCGTTCCATTTCTTCATCTCTGTCTTTATTTGGTGCCAAAATCTTGTCCTCGCGCATGCTCGGTACAAGTGACACATCTTTCCACCAACTAAGATATCAGCCTTGACGGTTCTGCTTGACAATTGGCTTCAAAAGAGTAACAATCTCGGGATAATTGTGGTAACCTTTCTTCCATCTATCTATCTATGATGTCGATAGCACACAATTGCACACTTGGTTTAATCATACATTTATCTATTTGGACTATGTCTGCCACATCCACTTGTGAGATCTCAGTCGAATCTCTTTCCTCTTTTTAATTTAAATCAAGTGATATTTTCGCCATATTCATTTGACTCAATGCCTTGGCATTACCTTCGCTATCAATGCCTAACAGATTACCATCTATAGAACTAAAAGCCTCTTCTAAGGATTTTGTTACCCTCTTGGCTTGCAGCTTACCTTCTGAGATGTTGTGCTCCCATTATTTTAATAGAATATTCCCTCTGGTCTGCTCTGAAATGGGAAACCTGGGAGTACTTCTCGATTCCCTGTTGTTTGTAGCTATCACAGCCTCTTGAAAAGTGACCCGTGCTGCTCCAGCTTCTCTTTCTCTAACAGATAAATTTTCCAAAACTTGATTAACAAGTAAGCAGTTGTCCCGAATCACCTCTACCTTGGTGAGTAAATTTCGCTGGGCCGCAGAAACTCTGCTCCGAATCTCCGTCGCCTGGGACTGGAACATCCCGATATTTATAACTTTAATTTCGGCAATTTCCACTCTAGCCTTTAGTTGTTCGATCAAGTCTTTTTGCTAGCCCGCTTGTATCTGACCATTCTGAACCACCAGCTCTGCTTGTTAGAGCTTAGTCTTAAGCAGCTCTATCTCACTTTTATCANACCATCTCTGCTTGTTAGAGCTTAGTCTTAAGCAGCTCTATCTCACTTTTATCAGCCAACCTTGCTTGTTCTATCCCTACACTCGCCTGGTCCTTGGCAGCCTCCTCTGTTGTGGCTAGTCTGGCTTCTAGGGTTTTGATGAGGTGATTTTTTCATTTTAGCTGGTTTTTCAAAACCCCGACTGAAAATTGATTCGCTGTGGCATATGCCCCTAATGTCCCATCTATTTCTGTCGCAAACTATTCATTCTTCTTATCTTTCCCATCAGTCAATACTTTGTATTTCTTGGCTGTCGATTCCCCTTCCTGATAGAATTCTCTCTTTACCACAGCCTTTATTTTCTTATCAAAGAAGAACTCATTTGGAGGGAGCTATTCCACCCTTATAGGCCTCAATTCTTCATTTAAAATCCATCATGCGTCAATATTTCCCTGAGTTGACTGCAAGGGAGTAATGGATGCGATGGGGTCTTCGATTTTCTTGGTTGATTGCCCCGGAGTAGTAACCGGAGTTTTTTTTTTCGACGAGTCGAGAGTCTTTATCTCTTCTTTCGAATTCTTAGTTTGCTCTTCCCCGTCCTGGTGTTTTTCTTGACTGGGTGTCACATCTTTGGAGCCATCGGCATATTTTTGTTTCACCTTCGTTGTACTCGGATTCTCACCTCGTAATACTATGAGAAGACAACTGCGTCGATGTTCTTGGAATTTCAAAAGATCAGCCCTCTCTTCAGGTGCTAGGATTTGTATCCGAGCTAAAATCTCGGCATAAGATCTTGCACCTCGGAAAATGTCATTCGAGGAAGAATTTTCGTGTTCGAATCTCTTGAGTCCGCAACTGGCCAAATGATTACTTACAACCCTTTGTGGATCGTGCTTTTTGAATTCAATAAGAACCAATTTTAGGTCTTCTAGGGCTGCTACCTCAGCTTTAGCATGCCCGAAATCTAACAAAGAATATGAATTTAAATGAACAGGAAAAGGTGGCCATACCTTCTTTGAATATCCCTCAAGCTCCTTGCTTATGCCTCCAATTATTGTTTGTCTAGCAACCTCACGACAAGCCAGCTTGTTGAGGATGAATAATGGCAATGCATGCGGGGGAACAGAAGCCCTGAAAACTCTGAGATATGAGAATTCGGATTCTACATACCAGTCAGCTATACTTCTCAAATTCATCACTATATTGTCCGATATCCTGGGTGGAGGGTGGCCGAAAATAGTGACATGCAGCGGTACCATTACCCAGTTAAAGATTTCATATACGAAATCTGTCGCTTTGTTTTCCCACAATTTTGAATGATAGACGTGGATGGGCTCGGCCTCTACTGGAGTCCAACTCCAGCTCATTAAGGGAAAGGGTGTTAGAAAGCACATGGCGTCCATAATGTATGCGGACATAAAAAATGAAGAAATCTTTCCACTCTCTTTTTGCACCCGATACTCTGTAACTCGACTGGTCAAGCTATCAGACAGCATTTTTGCCCAGTCGAAGGAACAGCCTTCGGAGACTTGATGTATTAGAGACACTCATTGAAGAAAGAAATGTGAGGTGTCCTCTCTCCCGTATAATCTACAGGTCATTATAGCTATATACTTGAACTGTGGTTCCAAGGAAGCTATTGAATATATGCCATTACTATTTTCCCTAAACTTCGCAGGCTGTGAAACCCAATCTCTGATTAAGCTGGACATAGTCTTGTCATACTACACACATTCCTTCTGTTTGAACTTCTCCAAGAATTCGGCATCATATGTAAGGTCAGACACGGTGGGCTACTTGTACATAGCTTGTAGTTGTTTGGGTCCGAAAGTCCCGATGGTGACCTTCTTCTCATTGATGATGGTTCTGGTTGGTATGTCCACATGGTCTAATGCCCATTGGACCATATCGTAGTAAGGGAGCAGTCGTGGCCTGGCCGCTACTTTATGCATTCCCGATTGAACGACGATCTTATATTTGGTGGTTATGTCTTCTTTTTCATTGTCACTGGAATCATCAGAATAATCCACTAATTTGGGCTGTAGAACATCAAAAACAAACGACCAGTTTGGGACAGAGTCAACACTTCAAGGTGAAGTATCAGCGACGTTGTCCGAACCTTGTCCTAAAACCTCAACATTGACTTTCGACGCTTTTCGCGGGGCCATGATGGGAGATCCTGCTTTAGCTCTTCTGCGATAAAAATACGTATACATACAGAAATTAGTTCGCTGAGAAAGTGTGCTCTGCGTAATACAGAAATGAATTTGTTATAACGAATAACAGCTCTATATATTTCAAAACTCGGTACTTTTTAAGAACAGATCAGTCAAATCACACTTAAAAATAAATTTAGCAATAAAAACCCAGTCTTTATTTGTCGATTCGCCTTGTTTCTAATTAATGCCATAAATTTTTGCGGTCTGAAATGTCAGTTGGCTTAAGGAAGAATTAAGATTGCCTCGTAAAATGTGCATGCATCAAATCACGAGAGATACTGGTTTAGCTCAATTAATCCGGTTTTACCAAAGTTAATTAATCTTTCGGTACTCGTTGCATCGGGAATTTTTTCTTTAACCCTTTGATCCTCTAACACCTGAAATTGCGATGATTGACTTTTAATAAAAACGTAATCATGATTAGGTGCTTAATTAATTACATAATTATTTATATCGTCAATTCGCGACTTAGAGCTTCGAAGGTATAGCTTCCGGGAAGTTTGTATGACAAGTTACGAAACCGCGAGATCCCGATGATATGTTTTAATTAAAAGGGAGGATAAAATCAAATTAAGTGTTTAATTAATTATGTTCATATCTTTATCGTGACTTCGCGACTTGGGGCTTTGACAGTGTATCTTTTTAAAGAGAACATGCCGAGTTGTGAATTTCCGACAGAACTTAACCATGCCTAAGCTTTTACCTTTAACCTTGACACGGGTTATTAAAACAAGAAATTCGTGGTTTCGGCTATCGGGGTTACGACAGTAAGACTTTTGGATTTAGTAAACGCTGAGACGCAAAACCCCGATGATGTTTAACCATGATTTAGGAAAATTTTACTCTTGTTACTGACCTGGGTAAAATTTTAAAATGATTTCGTTGTTTCGTTGTTCGGGACTTGTGAACTATGTGATCTATAGCA
>JASDQU010737122.1:103838-176513 GCA_032191745.1 Picea mariana | reverse complement strand
GGGGCCCATCCTGTCATGTCGACTACCATGTCGTGCTTCCCTCTTTTCCACCTATATTTCACTTAACCGTGCAATGGGGCCATTTCTCATTGGCTGTCCACTGGCCCTGTTGGGATTTGTTCCTATTAGCCATTTGCTAACCCTGTAGGGATTTGTCCCCATTGGCCAATCACTAGCCCTGTCGGGAGTTGACGGTTGCCAAGTCAAACGACTCAACATCACTGTAGCACCGAGGCGCGAAATATGAAAGAGGTACTGCGTTTATTCAGACTGTGATCATGACCCGCGACCACATGGGAGCGGGGAGAGAGAGAGAGAGAGAGCCAGCTTACTCTGGTCCTCCATGGTTTTTTAGGGTTTCTGATTTGGCAGAAGACCAGAAAAATCCGATTTAGGTAGTGGGTATGTGACAGTAGTGGTTGTTTTAAGAATAGTATCAAAAAGGTTTAAGGCAATATGTGTTTGATCTGATAATCCGGGTTCGATATTAGGCTGTCTTGATACAGGGATAGTCATGGAGGAATAGTAAAAAAGAAAACCTCAAGGGGAATTTAAGTGTTGTCTCAATTCGGTCGTATAAAAGAGAGTTTACGGTTTCAGGAGTAAAAAAGGGGTGCAAACCAAAGGCCCTTTCCTGTAACTGAGTTATACTTTAATAAAAATGTAGGAGGTGGGAGAAAAAATTAAGTTGTCTATCGAGTAAGGCTCCTATCAAGGGAGAATATCACGTATAAACAGAAGAGGAAAAATTTTAAGAAATAACCCGATGAAGCATAATATATATATAGAATTCTGAAAGTGTTGATTGGTCTTATGCCTGCTGATAGCTGGTACAGAGGAAAAACAGTAAACAATATAGAAAACCAAAATTCATTCATTCACTATAGTAGAGGTTGTACTAAATTATAGCGAAGAATTCATCAGATAGAAATATGAAATGAAACGAAATATGAGATACAAGAAAACAAACTCATAACACACTCATGACAGAATTGAGAATCTTCGGATTTGCTTTATATTAACTCTCAAAATGGAAAACCTCTATTACAATCGACACAAAATGGTCTAGCCCTGGTTCTTTCTTTCTATGGTATATTTATATAGTTTTACATAAGATGGAACCTCAATCGTTGAAAAATTTTCAGTTATGATAAGGAGGAGAGCAATCGTTCCATTTCTTCATCTCTGTCTTTATTTGGTGCCAAAAGCTTGTCCTCACGCATGCTCGATACAAGTGACACATCTTTCCACCAGTCGAGATATCAACCTTGACGGTTCTTCTTGACAATTGGCTTCAAAAGAGTAACAATCTCGGGCTAATTGCGGTAACCTTTCTTCCATCTGTCTGTCTATGATGTCGATAGCGCACAATTTCACACTTGGTTTAATCATACATTTATCTATTTGGACTATGTCTACCACAGTCACTTGTGAGATCTCGACCGAATCTCTTTCCTCTTTTTCATTTAAATCAAGTGAGATTTTCGCCATATTCATTTGACTCAATGCCTTGGCATTACCTTCGCTATCAATGCCTAACAGATTACCATCTATAGAACTAAAAGCCTCTTCTAAGGATTTTGTTACCCTCTTGGCTTGCAGCTTACCTTCTGAGATGTTGTGCTCCCATTCTTTTAATAGAATATTCCCTCTGGTCTTCTCTGAAATGGGAAACCTTGGAGTACTTCCTGATTCCCTATTGTTTGTAGCTATCACAGCCTCTTGAAAAGTGACCCGTGCTACTCCAGCTTCTCTTTCTCTAATAGATAAATTTTCCAAAACTTGATTAACAAGTAAGTAGTTGTCCCGAATCACCTCTACCTTGGCGAGTAAATTTCACTGGGCCACAGAAACTCTGCTCCGAATCTCCATCGCCTGGGACTGGAACATCTTGATATTTATAACTTTTCTTTCGGCGATTTCCACTCTAGCCTATAGCTGTTCGATCAAGTCTTTTTGCTGGCCCGCTTGTATCTGAGCATTCTGAACCACCACCTTTGCCTGTTTGAGCTTAGTATTAAGCAGCTCTATCTCACCTTTATCGGCCAACCTTGCTTGTTCTATCCCTACACTCGCCTGGTCCTTGGAAGCCTCCTCTGTTGTGGCTAGTCTAGATTCTAGGGTTTTGATGAGGTGATTTTTTCATTTCAGCAGGTTTTTCAAAACCTCGACCGAAAATTGATTCACTGTGGCATATGCCCCTAATGTCCCAGCTATTTCCGTCGTGAACTGTTCATTCCTCTTATCTTTCCCATCAGTCAATACTTTGTATTTCTTGGCTGTCGATTCCCCTTCCTGATAGAATTCTCTCTTTACCACAACCTTTCTCTTCTTATTAAAGAAGAACTCATTTGGAGGGAGCTCTTCCACCCTTATAGGCCTCATTTCTTCATTTAAAATCCACCCTGTGTCAATATTTCCCTGAGTTGACTGCAAGGGAGTAATGGATGTGATAGGATCTCCGATTTTCTTAGCTGATTGCCCCAGAGTAGTAACCAGAGTCTGCTTTTTTGGTGGGTCGGGAGTATTTATCTCTACTTTCAGACTCTTAGTTTGCTCTTCCCCATCCTGGTGTTTTTTTTGACTGGGTGTCACATCTTTGGAGCCTTCGGCATATTTTTGTTTCACCTCCACTGTATTCATATTCCCATCCCATAATACTGCGGGAAGACAACTGCGTCGATGTTCTTGGAATTTCAGAACATTGGCCCTCTCTTCAGGTCCTAGGGTTTCTATCCGAGATAAAATCTCGGCATAAGATCTTACGCCTCGAAAAATGTCATCCAAGGGTGAATTTCGTGTTCGAATCTCTTGAGTCCACAACTGGACAAATGATTACTCACGACCCTTTGCAGATCGTGCTTCTTGAATTCAATAAGAACCAATTTTAGATCTTCCAGGGCTGCTGCCTTAGCTTTAGCATGCCCGAAATCTAATAAAGAATATGAATTTAAATGAACAGGAAAAGGTGGCCATACCTTCTTTGAGTATCCCTTAAGCTCCTTGGTTATGCCACCGATTACTGTTTGTCTAACAACCTCACGACAAGCCAGCTTGTCGGGGATGAATAATGGCAATGCATGTGGGGGAACAGAAGCCCCGAAAAATCTTAGATATGAGAATTCAGCTTCTACATATCATTCAGCTATACTTCTCAAATTCATCACTATACTGTTTGAGATCCTGGGTGGCAGGTGGCCGAAAATAGTGACATGCAGCGGTACCATTACCTAGTTAAAGATTTCATATACGAAATCTACCGCTTTGTTTTCCCACAATTTTAAATTATAGACATGGATGGGATCGACCTCTGCTGGAGTCCAAATCCATCTCATTAAGGGAAAGGGTGTTAGAAAGCACATGACGTCCATAATGTATGCGGACATAAAAAATGAAGAAATATTTTCGCTCTCTTTCTGCACCCAATACTCTGTAACTCGACTAGTCAAGCTATTAGACAACATTTTCACCCAATCGAAGGAACAACCTTCGACGACTTGATGTATTAGAGGCACCCATTGAAGAAAGAAATGTGAGGTTTCCTCTCTCCCGTATAATCCGCAGGTCATCATAGCTATATACTTGAACTGTGGTTCCAAGGAGGCTATTGAACATATACCATTACTGTCTGCCCTGAACCTCGCAGGTTGCAAAACCCAATCTCTGATTAAGCTGGACATAGTCTTGTTATACTGCACACTTTCCTTCTGTTTGAACTTCTCCAAGAACTCAGCATCGTATGTAAGGTCGGATGCGATAGGCAACTTGTACATAGCCTGCAGTTGTTCAGGTCTGAAAGTCTCGATGGTGACCTTCTGCTCATTGATGATGGTTCTGGTTGGTATGTCTACATGGTCTAATGCCCATCAGACCATATCATAGTAAGGGAACAGTTGTGGCCTGGCCGCTACTTTATGCATTCCCGATTGAACAACGATCTTATATTTGGTGGTTATGTCATCTTTTTCATTGTCATTGGAATCATCAGAATAATCCACTAATTCGGCTTGTAGAACATTAGAAACAAATGACCAGTTCGGGATAGAGTCAACACTTCGAGGTGAAGTATCAGCAATGTTATCCGAACCTTGTCTTGAAACCTCAACGTTGGATTTCGACACTTTTCGCGGGGCCATGACGGGAGATCCTGCTTTATCTCTTCTGCGATAAAAATATGTATACATACAGAAATTAGTTCGCTGAGAAAGTGTACTCTGCATAATATAGAAATGAATTTTTTATAACGAATAACAACTCTATATATTCGAAAACTTGGTACTTTTTAAGAACAGATCGGTCAAATCATGCTTAAAAATAAATTTAGCAATAAAAACCCAATCTTTATTTGTCGATTCTCCTTGTTTCTAATTAATGCCATAAATTTTGGCGGTTAGAAATGTCAGTTGGCGTAAGGAAGAATTAAGATTGCTTCGTAAACAGTGCATGCATCAAATCACGTGAGATACTAGTTTAGCTCAGTTAATCCGGTTTTACCAAAGTTAATTAATCTTTCGGTACTCGTTGCATCGGGAGTTTTTTCTTTAACCCTTTGAACCTCTAACACCCGAAATTGTGATGATTGACTTTTAATAAAAATGTAATCGTAATTAGGCGCTTAATTAATTAAATAATTATTTATATCACCATTTCGCGACTCTGAGCTTCAAAGGTATAGCTTCCGGGAAGTTTGTATGCCGAGTTGCGAAACCGCGAGATCACGATGATATGTTTTAATTAAAAGGGAGGATAACATCGGATTAATTGTTTAATTAATTATGTTCATATATTTATCGCGACTTCACGACTCAGGGCTTTGACAGTGTATCTTTTTAAAAGAGAACATGCTGAGTTGCGAATTTCTGACAGAACTTAACCACGACTAGGCTTTTACCTTTAACTTTGACACAGGTTATTAAAACAAGAAATTCGTGGTTTCGGATATCAGGGTTATGACAGTAAGACTTTTGGATTTAGTAAACAATGGGACGTGAAACCCCGATGATGTTTAATTGTGATTTAGGAAAATTTTACTCTCGTTACTGACCTGGGTAAAATTTTAAAACGAGTTCGTCGTTTCGTTGTTAGAGACTTGTGAACTATGTGATCTATAACATCCGACATACGAAATCTCGAGGTAGAACAAAGGGGGAAAAAAATTTGATGAAGAGTAGAACTCACCTCGAGAGTACATTAACTATCGTCGCTCGCGTGATAAGACTTCAGAGATTTTGAAACCACAGATGGAAAATATGAAAACCATATTTCGATTTCGAGCATTAAGACATGAAATTCGAGACGGGATAGAAAAAACAAAGGAGGCTCCAACATAGGCTCCAACTAGGGATCCCGTTTTCTTGTAAGACGGGAAGAACAGTAGACCACGTGCCGATATTGGGTAAATAGAGTCAATAGCTTCAATTAAGCGAAAAGGTTCCTGAGAACAGGATATCGAAGGGGAAAGAGACTTCATTTTTTTACCTTTGAAAAGAACTCAGATACTTTTTTAAACTTAGCCGTAGTCCCTTTCACGACTTTCCCCTTCCCCTTACTGAATTCAAGTCTGCCTTAAGACAATCAAAATGGTTCTAGGAGACCCAATAGATCTTGTGGCTATCAGCTTGCATCAAAAGAAGAAGATTATATGTTTTTAATCAGGAATCCCTGTCTGAACATGGGATGTAGATCAGGTTTTTAAAAAGAATTGGTTACCAGAGTAGAGTGATATTCATGTATAACAACCTTACAAATATATCAGATATTGCTTCACTGCCAGCGAGCCTATTCAGTACCGTGGTGAAGTTATCTGACCCCTTTTACTGAATTTCCTTTCACCACTTCAGAATATATTTGTGCATTTAAAGGCTGAGACGAGGGAAATCATTTCTGAATTTCCTTTCATCGTCTCTTGGACTAGATGGGGGCAATCATTTCTGAATTTCCTTTCACCACCTGTCTTATAATTTGCTTTTTTAGAGCGTGAATATGGGAGCAATCAGTTTGTATCAGGGCTGATATCTGTGTAATATTTTTCATTATAGGTCTGTCAACTTACTTTGATTACTCGTTACCAACCTTCCCTTAACCTTCAAAACACCTTCGTTCTTAGGGAAAAAGGGAAAATAACTTTCTTAGGGAATTCTATTTGAGCAAGCCTCAATCCTCCGAAATTGTTGAAAAACCTAGGAAAGTCAGGATCACTTTAAGCGTCCCTTCGTTTAGCAGGGGACCGAGGAGTTGTGAAGACTCGCTTTCTTTCCACAATCTGCTTTGAAGCTCACTAGGTTGAAACAAAATCTCTTATCCCTTCGTATGCGAAACAGAAAGATGTTGACTTTTTAAAAGGTAAACTCGAAGACAGAAAATGGTGACAAATAGTGATTTATGGACTGAAAAACATAAGTCAAAAATTCAAAACTGACTCTTGTAAATCTTTTTTGGGGGCATTGTACTTTGACTGACTACTTTAATTTGAGTGAATCGTTTAATTTTTCTTATTCTTTCATAAACGATTAAACAAGGAAACAACTCTATTATTTATTGGTTCAAACGATGTTGTTGTGTGAATGGGGTTACCTTGGTTTTCTTTAATAGTCCTTCAAAACAAGTCTTTCAGGAAATCTCATTTTTACCTTATCGTTTCATTTTCTTTGCACAATATCAAAAATCTTTGGTATCACCTGTTTAAGCTGATTTATTTCTGACACCAACTTTCGGTTTACTTCTCCTGCTTGTTTTGTGTGCAGCTGGAATCCTGTAAGAGGCAAATACGAAGGTTATCAGGGCTATCTGAAAGGTGTCAAAAATTCATGAAAGAAGATCAACATAACAAAATGAAATGGAAAATATATATACACAAGTAAAAATTCTATATATGAATATATAAATCTAAAATTAAATGAACTCCCCCCTTTTTTTTGAGGGTGGGGGCAACTCTTTATGTCATATAATGCTTTAGATAATGCCCATTGACAGGGGCGTTGAGGATTTCACCGTCTAGATTTTCCAGTAGGAAAGAATTTTTTCCTTCGAGAGCCTAGACTCTGAATGACCCATACCAGAGGTGATCGAATTTACCATGTTTTGTTGCTTCTTCCCTCCTTGCATCCCACCTTAGTAATAAATCAACTAGGAGGAAATCTCTGTCCTTTGCCCTACGGTCGAATAGTGCCTTCATGTCGTCTTGATACTTCTACATCTTTTCATCTACTTCGACCCTGTGTTGTTGAACCTCGATTAACTGGTTTATCCTCCTGGTGACATGATTAGGTTCTTCTTTCTGATCTTTCCACAACTTCATCACGAGGAGTGCTAAATTTATTGGTAACATTGCATCTGTCCCATATACCATCTGAAAAGGAGACATGTCGATAGACTTTTTAGTGCCTATGAAATTCGCCCACAAAGCGTACTTTAAATGTACATGCCAAGACTTTTTTCTTTCATCCAACACTTTCTTAATTATATTTATCAGGCTCTTGTTAGATGACTCAGCCAGTTCATTTCCTTGGGGGTAGTATGCTGTAGAATGGCCAAGAATGATATTATACTTTTGGCAGAAGCTGATCATAGCCATAGACTTGAAAGCCTGGGAATTATCCGTGAATATCTTTCAGGGGCAGCCAAATATTGACAGGATATTGTCTTCTAAGAACTCTATTACCACTAAGTCAGTTGCCCTCTTAGTCAGAATAGCTTCTACCCATTTAGTAAAGTAGTTTGTGGCAGTTAAGATCCACTTGTGTTGGGCGCTAGAATGTGGATTAATTTCTCCTATGAAATCTAGCCGCCATTGTTGAAAAGGGGCTTCAGTTTTGACCACAACTAAAGGTAGTGCCGGGAGTTTCTATTTACCTGAAAATAGCTGACAAGGGTTACAGGCTCGTACTTTGGTGTTAACGTCTGAAAAGAGTTTTGGCCAGTAATACCCAACCCTTAGAATTTTGTAAGTTGTGGCCCTCCAAGCGTGATGTCCTCCACAAACTCCTTCATGAAATTCACTTATAACCCTTTCTGTTTCTGATTCGACTAAGCAGAGTAACAAGAAACCGAGCGGGTCTTTCCAATATAGTTGATTTTTGGAGATACAATACTTAATCGCATAAAGCTTTAAAGTACTGGCTTTTGATGGTGATAGTTCCCTCGGGCATTTTAGAGTTAGTAGGTAGGATACTATGTTTCGGTACCATTCTGATAATGCAAACTTCTCCTCGATCTTAATTGTACTTGTTGGTTCATCGATCTCGCTTACGTTCATATTTTCCTCATATCCGTGTAGGCAGTTTATATCCAGAGCTCTGAGATTTGATTCAGCCAAAAGTTTGGCTAGGCCTTGTCCTTTTATTAATTTAGTAGGTTTGATTTCCAGGTCAAATTCTTGAATCTTGGCCAGCGATCGTCCTCTTTTCCCATCATTGTCTGGTTGTACCAAAATATCTTTCATAGAACTGGTTGGTATGTACGCAATGATCTTGTAGTGCAACACATATGTTCTAAATGCCTTCAGTGCTTTTACCATGGCGTACGCTTGTTTTTCTATTACATCGTATTTAAGTTCTGCGTCTCTTAGACTCTTGCTGAAAAAGGCGATCGACTGTTCGAAACCCTCTTCGTTCTTTTGGAGGAGCACCTTAACAATCGTGTGTTCGGAGGCAAATGAAAAAATAAGAAAGTCTTTCAGATAATCGAGACTTGCCAATATAGGTGCCTCGGCTATTAATTTCTTAATATGTGAGAACGACGCTTTAGCTTCTGTTGTCCACTTTACTTCTCTATTCTTTTTCAGCATATCTATGATCAATTTTACAATTTCAGCGAAATTCGGGACAAATCTTCGTAAAAAAATTATTTTTCCTAAGAAAGATTGAATTTCTTTTACATTTCTGGGAATGTTTATAGTATCTATTGCTTCAGCCCTCTTAGGATCAATCTTGATTCCATCCTTAGATACAATATAACCTAGTAATTTACCCTCTTGCATGGCGAAGTGTGATTTCTTGGGGTTTAAGGATAGACCAAACCTGCGGCACTTTTCGAATGTTTGTTTAAGATGTACCAGATGTTCTTCGTCGGATTTGGAGAAGACTGTTAAATCATCGAGATAGATGACTACGAAATTATCCCTCTCTCTGATGAAAGCGATGTCCATAGTGCGTTGGAACGTGGCTCCTGCATTCATCAAACCGAAAGGCATCTTATCATACATGAACGTACCCCAAGGAGTAGTAAAAGCTATTTTTTCTTTATCTTGTTCATTCATGACAATTTGATTATATCTAGAGAAACCGTCAATCATAGTTTTTTTGTTCGCCCCAAATACCCTTTGTAGCACATGATCCATTTTAGGCAGTGGATAGTTGTCTTTAAGAGAGGATTTATTTAAATTTATGAAATCGATGCACAATCTGATTTCTCCACTCTTTTTTCGGACCGGGACCAAATTCGCCACCCAGTGAGAATATCTCAGAGGTACTATAATTTTCGCCTCCAAAAGTTTCTTCACTTCTCTCTCAACCATAGGTAATAAAATAGGGTTGATCTGCTTAAGCTTTTGTTTAAAAGGTTTGACCCCAGGTTTTAAAGGTATCTTATGATCGATCACGGTAGTTTCATAAGTTCTTAACTCGTCATAAGACCAGGCGAAGACATCCTTAAATTGTCTGAGTAGGTCCTTATATTTGTCCTTTATTTCAGGGGGGAGAAGTTTAGATATTTTAACCATCCTGGACTCTTCTTTGGTTCCTATGTCACAGTCCTCAACCTCTTCTGGTTGGGGTTGTAAGGTGGATTTTACAGGTATGTCATTTTGATCAAACAGTCTTTCTAGAGGGATCAATCCCTTCAGAATCTAGTTGTTTTTTAGGACCAGCATACGATGATTTGTGATTTTGTCTCAGAAAGCTTGAGGATCCTCCCCTTCTTGCATGATCCATATCTGGTCATTTTGATTTTCTTGGTCTACATGAGTTTCAGAAAATTCACCTACTACTTCAAGAAACTTCTTAATTTGTTCGTCATCCTCAAAAACCTGCCAGTGCTGGATATTATCTGGTATAGATGGTCTGTGTCTTATCTCTATGTGATACTTCAATTTAAAGGTTGTAGGAGGAGTGAAAGTTGAAGCCTCTTTAGCTAATGCATCAGCATGTAATTTCTCTGTGGGTGGGATGAAGTGGACATTTACGGATAATAAATTTTTTTCCATTAGATCCCAGGCACAATTCCTATATGATCTTAATCTGGGATGCTTGGTTTGGTACTGTCGATTTATTTGTTTGACTATTAACTCTGCATCTCCATATACCTCTAGGTTATTTATTTTTAGCTTCCTGGCAGCCTCTAATCCTAAGACCAATGCTTCATATTCACGTACGTTTTTAATATAATCTATATCCCATTGCAGTCTGTAAGAAAAAGGAACAACGAACTTTCCTTCAGGAGCCACTAAAAGCACTCCTGCACCAGCCCCTTTGCAAGATGAGGCAACATCAAAAAACATTTTCCAAATACCGGTGCTACACATATCCTCGGTCATGTAACCCGACTCTTCCTGCTCTATATCATTTTCCTCTAGACAACCATCTAAACCATCATCAAAAGATAAGATACAATTTCTTAAATCTTGATCTGCAATGTAAATAGGGAAATTGTTTAGATTTTGAGGGTCGCTTACTGTATATGCTAACCTCATCTCTCTATACAACCGAGTAAATTTCCCACCAAACACAGGAATGGTGGTGAACGTCATGTCCAGTTGAAGAGAACCCCCCATCTTGGCTCCCCATGACCTAGACAATAGTAAGCCATACTTAAGGGGAATATCAAAAATAACCACATCCATCAAGATACTCTTAACTAGGACATGTGCCACTGTAACTACTAAATCCTTTATCATTCCCATACACTTAACTCTTCTCGAGTCAAAGGAGTAAATACCTCCGTAAGGTCTAGTGATCTAGAGACCCAATTTGTCCATAATAATTTTAGGGATCACGTTATGGGAGGCTCCGGAGTCTAGCATGCAATTATGTAGCAGTTGATCATATACATTTAATGTGATATAAAAGGGAGAAACAATGTCTTTGGCCCCTTCAAAATGTGGACCAAAAGTGATGTTGGGTTTATCATCTTCCAGGTTTAAAATGTTAGACTGGCTTTCTAGCTCTGAGACACCTATCACTTTGGTAATCTACTTCTGATAAACTGGGTTTTTTGCTAATTCTACCAGAGGGATTGGTATCTTAATTTTATTTATCTCGTTTTCGAAACTGAAAACTACGCTCACCTTGTATGTTTCTCTAGTTGGGACTTCCAAATCCTTCCTTTCCGACTTATTCATCTAGACCACTTTATTACTCGTGGTCTTGGTTGAAGGCATAATTTTATTAGCTGTTTCGGTTCCTTGTGATTGGGTCTCAACTTTTCCCACTTCGGACTCTTGTGTGCTTACTACTTTAACTTTGTTGTTAGGTAATAGGGTTTCTTTTGGAGTAGGCTCATAAGTTTGACCTCTTGGGAGAATTTTCTTAGGTTGAGTAGTTGAAATGGGCTTACTCTTAGATCTCAAGTTATACTTAGGTTGGACCTCGACCATTATCATTTCGGTTTCTTGTTGAGAGCCACAAAGGTCAGTATGATCTCTTTATTCACCCTTAATCGATGGTTGTTGAGTGTTTAGATATTTTTCATAATCTTCTCTAGTCAGATACGGTTGTGTGCAGTCATCACCGAAGTTCGTGACATCATTATCCGAATCTCTGAAATCTTGGAGATCATTTGCTCCTATACAATTTTTGTTCTTTAGGGGAGTTTGTATTTTTTGGTCTTCGTTTTTTATTTGTCTTTGCTGGTTCGGGGGGTTGGGGTTCCTCTTGAAATCCTTTTTGGTGAAAGAATTAGCTTTGGCCTGCTCTAGCTCCATTTTGGATATTTTATTAGACAGTTCCTTAATTACCCTGGCCATATTGTTTACTTTGTCATCTGTGTATCTATTAGACCCTGACGGCCCTGCTTGTTCTCTAAAGCATTTAGCTTCTCAGTTTCCCATTTCTACTTTAGCTTTAAGCTTACCAGAAGCCATCATATTTGACTCAATTTCTACAGCGTCATCTTGCATTCGGTTTAGCGTGGCTCCCCTTCTTTCTCACAAAAGGACTACAAAATCTGGTTCAAAAGCCCCCGTGAAAGTTACTTTGGCCACGGGTTGGGATGGTTTAACCTCGGCTGGGATTTTGTTATACAGCTTGTTGAATCTTTTAATAAATTCCATAACTGTTTCTAAATTCTTTTTTTCTAAAGACCCAAACTCGGTTAAATAATATAGGTGGTCCTTTCTTTCTCCCCATTGTCTAAGAAAAGCATCTTCCAAGGCGTCATAAGATAAGATAGATCCTGCAGGTAGACTTCAAAACCAAGTTCGGACTTGACCTTCAAAGTTTTGGACAAGAAGCCTCAGATACATGTCCTCATGTTCGATACCTAGGATGTCTACGAATTGATCAAAGAAATTTATGTGTTTGGCTACGGTTAGATTTCCTTCCCCAGTGAATTTCGGAAATTTTTTTATATAATTTTCGGGAAGGTCGTGCAGAGTGTTAGGCAAAAATATTGTCGTTTAATTCCATTGTAGTAATTTCCCAACCATTTAATTTGTCAATATGAGGTTCGTAGGCTTACAAAGCACATGCACTATATATGCAGGATTAGGCACCTAACTTCTAATCTAAGAAAATTCAATCAAATCCTAACTCTTTCATTCCACTTAATAAGACTTAGTTGTTGTAGGAAAGAAAACACTAGCTCCCATTCAGGAGGTCTTCTCGGAATGTTTCAAATAACCTATCAACAATCAAGATCATCAAGTAAACACTCATGCATTGAAAATAAAGACACTTAAAAAGGCTTAGTTGTTGTAGGAAAGAAAACACTAGCTCCCATTGAGGAGGTCTTCTCGGAATGTTTCAAATAACCTATCAACAATCAAGATCATCAAATAATTCTAATAAAAACAATAAAGCATATAAACCTATTCAAAGCATTAAAAGAAGAAGAAAATTCTACTATGATCTATTTGGAGTGAGCTCAATTCTCCCAAGAACAAAGTAACATATGAACTAAAGCAATATAAATCTAAACTAGAAAATGGAAACTGATGTGAAAAGAAAGCTTGATTCTTATTCCATCATAAGTTGGATACAATGCTCCAAGAGTCCTCCCCTTGAAATGGAGGAGGCACTCATATTTATACAAAAGTTTAAGATAAATTAGATCCACAAATCTCTCCTAGATCCACAAATGTCTCATTTGGTTACAATCATGTGCTCGCACCTATCAAGTGATATCTCTACAAATCCTCTCACAAATCTCTCTTTCATGATTAATCTCCATCCAAGATACTTGAGTAGATCTCTAAATCTTCATCAAATCTTCAAAGGGTTGAAGAGGGAATTCGAATTTGAGGCTTGATGGTCAAATTTGACTTGGTTGGAGTCTTCAAATATACCTGTAAACATCATGAAACTCATCCCACTTTCATATATAAGTGTAAACATGTCATTTTTCCAATATTTAATCATAAATTCACTCAAAAACACTAAAATAGATGCATTAGAAAATAATATGTCTAAAACTCATGTAATCATGAAAATGGTTTAATGTAAGGGTATGAGAAAGAGGAATATGGTTAAAAGTGAAGTGAAAGTGAATTGAAAGTGAAGTGAAAGGTTGGTAAAAATATGGTATTTTGGCGACCCAACACAGAGGAACGGGCAATACCAAGGGAGCGTATCTTGTTGCCACTTTCACAAACACTCTAGGAGGGGGGGCAGGCCCTTGGCCTCTAGCTTCTCCTCCAAGAGCTCCTCCCCCTCCTCCTCCGATAACCCCTCCACCTCCTCCTCCGGCGGCTGCCATCATTATTAGTGGAAAGTTGTAAAGGGGGTTTTGGAAGATTAAAAGTGAATTTTTGTTTTCTTCGCGGGATGAAAAATCAGAGGATGAATGGTAAGGGAAGCGAGGGCTTGGCTCTTCGGAATTGAAAGAGATGTAGTCAGGGGAACCAATGGGTGTGGAAGATGGATGTGTGAAATATTCTTCAAGATCGTGTGAGGTCACAAAATTCAACTGAAGAGTCGATGATATATCAGTAGTATCTAAGTTTTCTGCAGGACCTTTTCCTTTATGTCCTGTAGGGGTTATCGGAGTAGTTTCGCTTCTAAATTCGGAGTAATTCGAAGTTAGATCCTTAGTGTCAAAGAGAGGGCTGCGTGAAGTCGAAGGTTTGGAATAACTTTTGGTCTTCAGTTGCGGGTATTTAGGCTGATAGACTGCAGGGGTCGTCTTAAGAGATCCTCTCATCTTTAAAATTTTCTCAGGGTCGGTAACAGGTGTGGTTTGTTTACCATCTGGGTTTTTCCTGGTATTCCTTCATCCAGATGCTAGCTTATTAATCATGGAGTCACCAATTGAAAGATTTGAAAACCTTTAAGAGGTGTGCACTCTTTGTTCACTATCAAAGTGTGGCACTTTCAACGAAATAAATGTCTTTTTCCCAGGGAAAAAGATTTTGTAACTTTGGTCCCTGGAAACGGCACCAAAAATATGTTGTTCTAGAGTCTATAATTAAGGCTTAGAAGTACAGTGTCTAGGCATCCGAAAGTGAGTAAAGGGTAGAGAAAGAAGAAACGTCAACCTTCGGCAAGGGAAACTAGTGATGATTTATGTGTTGGCGTTGTCTAGCTTCAACCTGTTCCTAGATGTTTATATCCTATTCAATCGCTGCCCATGAACGTTTGAGTTCAACCAGGGTAGTGGCTGTTTTAAGAATAGTATCGAAAAGGTTTAAGGAAATATGTGTTTGATTTGATAATCTGGGTTTTATATTAGGCTGTCTTGATACAGGGGCAGTCATGGAGGAACAGTAAAATAAGAAAACCTTAGGGGGAATTTAAGTGTTGTCTCAATTCAGTCGTATAAAAGAGATTTTACGGTTTTAGGAGTAAAAAAGGGGTGCAAACCAAAGGCCCTTTCCCATAACTGAGTTATACTTTAATAAAAATGTATGAGGTGGGAGAAAACATTAAGATGTCTATCAAGTAAGGCTCCTATCAAGGGAGAATCTCACGTATAAACAAAAGAAGAAAAATGTAAAGAAATAACCCGATGAAGCATAAAATATATATAGAATTCTGAAAGTGTTGACTGGTCTTATCCCTGCTGATAGGTGGTACAGAGGAAAAACAGATTACAATATAGAAAACCAAAATTCATTCATTCACTATAGTAGAGGTTGTACTAAATTATAGCGAAGCATTCATTAGATACAAATATGAAACAAAACAAAATATGAGATACAAGAAAACAAACTCATAACACATTCGTGACGGAATTAAGAATCTTCGGATTTGCTTTATATTAACTCTCAAAATGGAAAACCTCTATTACAATTGACACAAAAAGGTCTAGCCCTGGTTCTTTCTTTCTATCGTATATTTATATGGTTTTACATAAGATGGAACCTCAGTCGTTGCAAAATTTTCAGTTATGATAAGGAGGAGAGCAATCATTCCATTTCTTCATCTCTGTCTTTCTTTGGTGCCAGAAGCTTGTCCTCGCACATGCTCGGTACAAGTGACACATATTTCCACCAGCCAAGATATCATCCTTGACAGTTCTGCTTGACAATTGGCTTCAAAAGAGTAACAATCTCGGGCTAATTGCAGTAACCTTTCTTCCATGTGTTTGTCTATGATGTCGATAGCGCACAATTGCACACTTGGTTTAATCATACATTTATCTATTTGGACTATGTCTGCCACAGTCACTTGTGAGATCTCGGTCGAATCTCTTTCCTCTTTTTCATTTAAATCAAGTGAGATTTTCACCATATTCATTTGACTTAATGCCTCAGCATTACCTTCACTATCAATGCCTAACAGATTACCATCTATAGAACTAAAATCCTCTTCTAATGATTTTGTTACCCTCTTGGCTTGAAGCTTACCTTCTGAGATGATGTGCTCCCATTCTTTTAATAGAATATTTCCTCTGGTCTGCTCTGAAATGGAAAAACTGGGAGTACTTTCCGATTCCCTGTTGTTTGTAGCTATCACAGCCTCTTGAAAAGCGACCCGTGCTACTCCAGCTTCTCTTTCTCTAACAGATAAATTTTCCAAAACTTTATGAACAAGTAAGCAGTTGTCCTGAATCACCTCTACCTTGGCAAGTAAATTTCGCTGGGCTACAGAAGCTCTGCTCCGAATCTCCATCACCTAGGACTGGAACATCCCGATATTTATAACTTTTCTTTCGGCGATTTCCACTCTAGCCTGTAGCTGTTCGATCAAGTCTTTTTGCTGGCCCGCTTGTATCTGACCATTCTGAACCACCAGCTCTGCTTGTTTGAGCTTAGTCTTAAGGAGCTCTATCTCACTTTTATTGGCCAACCTTGCTTGTTCTATCCCTACACTTGCCTGGTCCTTGGCAGCCTCCTCTGCTGTGGCTAGTCTGGATTCTAAGGCTTTGATGAGATGATTTTTTTGTTTCAGCTGGTTTTTCAAAACCTCGACTGAAAAATGATTCATTGTGGCATATGCCCCTAATGTCCCAGCTATTTCTGTCATGAACTATTCATTCCTCTTGCCTTTCCCATCAATCAATAATTTTTATTTCTTGGCTGTCGATTCCCCTTCCTAATAGAATTCTCTCTTTACCATAGCCTTTCTCTTCTTATCAAAGAAGAACTCATTTGGAGGGAGCTCTTCCACCCTTATAGGCCTCGTTTCTTCATTTAAAATCCACCCTGTGTCAATATTTCCCTGAGTTGACTGCAAGGGAGTAATGGATGTGATAGGATCTTCGATTTGCTTAGCTGATTGCCCCAGAGTAGTAACCGGAGTCTGCTTTTTCGGTGGGTCGGGAGTCTTTATCTCTTCTTTCGGACTCTTAGTTTACTCTTCCCCGTCCTGGTGTTTTTCTTGACTGGGTGTCGCATCTTTGGATCCTTCGACATCTTTTATTTTCAGCTCCGTTGTACTCAGATTCTCACCCCGTAATACTGCGAGAAGACAACTCCGTCGATGTTCTTGGAATTTCAGAACATCGGCCCTCTCTTCAGGTGTCAGGGTTTGTATCTGAGGTAAAATCTTGGCATAAGATATTGCGCCTCGGAAAATGTCATCCGAGGGTGAATTTTCGTGTTCGAATCTCTTGAGTCCGCAACTGGCCAAATGATTACTCACGACCCTTTGCGGATCGTGCTTCTTGAATTCATTAAGAACCAATTTTAGGTCTTCCAGGGCTGCTGCCTCAGCTTCAACATGCCTAAAATCTAATAAAGAATATGAATTTAAATGAACAGGAAAAGGTGGCCATACCTTCTTTGAGTATCCCTTAAGCTCCTTGCTTATGCCACCGATTACTGTTTGTCTAGCAACCTCACGACAAGCCATCTTGTCGGGGATGAATAATGGCAATGCATGCGGGGGAACAGAAGCCCTGAAAACTCTGAGATATGAGAATTAGGATTCTACATACCAGTCAGTTATACTGCTCAAATTCATCACTATATTGTCCGAGATCCTGGGTGGCGGGTGGCCGAAAATAGTGACATGCAGCAGTACCATTACCAGGTTAAAGATTTCATATACGAAATCTTCCACTTTGTTTTCCCACAATTTTGAATGATAGACGTGGATGGGCTCAACCTCTGTTGGAGTCCAACTCTATATCATTAAGGGAAAGGGTGTTAGAAAGCACACGACATCCATAATGTATGCGGACATAAAAAATGAATAAATCTTTCCACTCTTTTTCTACGCCTGATACTCTGTAACTCGACTGGTCAAGCTATCAGACAACATTTTCACCTAGTCGAAGGAGCAAACTTCAACGACTTGATGTACTAGAGGCACCCATTGAAGAAATAAATGTGAGGTGTTCTCTCTCCCGTATAGTCTGTAGGTCATCATAGCTATATACTTGAACTGTGGTTCCAAGGAAGCTATTGAATATATACCATTACTGTCTGCCCTGAACCTCGCAGGGTGCGAAACCCAATCTCTGATTAAGTTGGACATAGTCTTGTCATACTACACACATTCCTTCTGTTTGAACTTCTCCAAGAACTCAACATCGTATGTAAGGTTGGATGCGATAGACAACTTGCACATAGCCTGCAGTTGTTCAGGTCTGAAAGTCCCGATGGTGACCTTCTGCTCATTGATGATGGTTCTGGTTGGTATGTCTACATGGTGTAATTCCCATCGGACCATATCATAGTAAGGGAGCAGTCGTGGCCTGGCCGATAATTTATGCATTCCCGATTGAACGACGATCTTATATTTGGTGGTTATGTCATCTCTTTCATTGTCACTGGAATCATCAGAATAATCCACTAATTTGGCCTATAGAACATCAGAAACAAATGACCAGTTCGGGACAGAGTCGACACTTCAAGGTGAAGTATCAGTGATGTTGTCTGAACCTTGTCCTGAAACCTCAACGTCGACTTTCAATGCTTTTCGCGGGGCCATGAATGGAAATCCTGCTTTATCTCTTCTGCGATAAAAATATGTATACATACAGAAATTAGTTCGCTGAGAAAGTGTGCTCTGCATAATATAGAAATGAATTTGTTATAATGAATAACAACTCTTTATTTTCGAAAACTCGGTACTTTTTAAGAACAGATCGGTCAAATCATGCTTAAAAATAAATTTAGCAATAAAAACCCAATCTTTATTTGTCGATTCACCTTGTTTCTAATTAATGCCATAAATTTTGGCGGTTCGAAATGTTAGTTGGTGTAAGGAAGAATTAAGATTGCCTCATAAACTGTGCATGCATCAAATCATGGGAGATACTGGTTTAGCTCAATTAATTCGGTTTTACCAAAGTTAAATATTCTTTCAGTACTCGTTGCATCGGGAATTTTTGTTTTAACCCTTTGAACCTCTAACACCCGAAATTGCGATGATTGAATTTTAATAAAAACATAATCGTGATTAGGCACTTAATTAATTACATAATTATTTATATCGCCATTTCACGACTCGGAGCTTTGAAGGTATAGCTTCCGGGAAGTTTGTATGCCGAGTTGTGAAATCACGAGATCGCGATGATATGTTTTAATTAAAAGGGAGGATAAAATCGAATTAAGTGTTTAATTAATTATGTTCATATCTTTATCGTGACTTCACGACTCGGGGCTTTGACAGTGTAGCTTTTTAAAAGAGAACATGCTAAGTTGCAAATTTCCAACAAAACTTAACCACGGCTAAGCTTTTACCTTTAACCTTGACACGGGTTATTAAAACAAGAAATTCGTGGTTTCAGCTATTGGGGTTATGAAAGTAAGACTTTTGGATTTAGTAAACATCGGGACACGAAACCCCGATGATGTTTAACCGTGATTTAGGAAACTTTTACTCTCGTTACTGACCTGGGTAAAATTTTAAAACGATTTCGTCATTTCGTTGTTCGGGACTTGTGAACTATGTGATCTATAGCATTCGACATACGAAATCCCAAGGTAGAACAAAGGGGGAAATTTTTTTGACGAAGAGTAGAACTCGCCTCGAGAGTACAATAAATATCGCCGCTCGCGTGATAATACTTTAGAGATTTTGAAACCACAGATGGAAAATATGAAAACCATCTTTCGATTTCGAGCATTAAGACATGAAATTCGAGACGGGCTAGAAAAAACAAAGGTGACTCCAACATAGGCTCCAACTAGGGATCCCGTTTTCTTGTAAGACGGGAAGAACAGTAGACCACGTGCAGATATTGGGTAAATGGAGTCAATAACTTCAATTAAGCGAAAAGGTTCCTGAGAACAGGATATCGAAGGGGAAAGAGACTTCATTTTTTTACCTTTGAAAAGCTTTTCAAACTCAGATACTTTTTTAAACTTAGCCGTAGTCCCTTTCATGACTTTCCCCTTCCTATTATTGAATTCAGGTCTACCTTAAGACAATCAAAAGGGTTTTAGGGGACCCAACAGATCTTGTGGCTATTAGCTTGCATCAAAAGAAGAAGATTATATGTTTTTAATCAGGAAGCCCTGTCTGAACATGGGATGTAGATCAGGTTTTTAAAAAGAATTTGTTACCAAAGTAGAGTGATATTCATGTATAACAGCCTTACAGATATCTCAGATATTGCTGCACTGCCAGCGAGCCTGTTCAGTGTCCCGGTGAAGTTATCTGCCCCTTTTACTGAATTTCCTTTCACAACTTCAGAATATATTTGTGCATTTAAATGATGAGATGAGGGCAATCATTTTTGAATTTCCTTTCATCATCTCTTGGATTAGATGAGGGAAATCATTTCTGAATTTCCTTTCATTGTCATATAATGCTTCAGATAATGCCCGTTGACAGGGGCATTGAGGATTTCACCATCTAGATTTTCCAGTAGGAAATAATTTTTTCCTTCGAGAGCCAAGACTCTGAATGGCCCATACCAGAGGTGATCGAATTTACCATGTTTCATTGCTTCTTCCCTCTTTGCATCCCACCTTAGTACTAAATCACCTGGGAGGAAATCTCTGTCCTTTGCCCTACGGTCGAATAGTGCCTTCATGTCATCTTGATACTTCTGCATCTTTCATCTACTTCGACCCTGTGCTGTTGAACCTCGATTAGTTGGTTTATCCTTTTGGTGACATGATTAGGTTCTTCTTTCTGATCTTGCCACAACTTCATCATGGGGAGTGATAAATTTATTGGTAACACCGCATCTGTCCCATATACCATCTGAAAAGGAGACATGCCGATAGACTTTTTAGTGCCTATGCGATTCTCCCACAAAGCATACTTTAAATGTAGATGCCAAGACTTTTTGCTTTCATCCAACACTTTCTTCATTATATTTATCAGGCTCTTGTTAGACGACTTAGCCAGTCCATTTCCTTGGGGGTAGTACACCGTAGAATGGCCAAGAATGATATTATACTTTTGGCAGAAGCTAATCATAGCCATAAACTTGAAATCCTGGGCATTATCTGTGACTATCTTTTGGGGGAAGCCAAATCTTGACAGGATATTGTCTTCTAAGAACTCTATTACCACCGAGTCAGTTTCCCTCTTAGTCAGAATAGATTCCACCCATTTAGTAAAGTAGTCTGTGGCAGTTAAGATCCACTTGTGTTG
Organism: Picea mariana; assembly: GCA_032191745.1. Lineage (NCBI taxonomy): Eukaryota > Viridiplantae > Streptophyta > Pinopsida > Pinales > Pinaceae > Picea > Picea mariana. The sequence goes on along the minus strand of JASDQU010737122.1, from coordinate 155,364 downwards.
GGTGATAGAATGTGGATTAATTTCTCCTATGAAATGTATCCCCCATTGTTGAAAAGGGGCTTCAGTTTTGACCAAAACTAAAGGTAGCACCATGAGTTTCTATTTACCTGCAGGGTTACAGGCTCGGACTTTGGCGTTAACATCTGAAAAGAGTTTTGGCCAGTAATACCCAGCCCTTAGAATTTTGTAAGCTGTGGCCCTCCAAGCGTGATGTCCTCCACAAACTCCTTCATGAAATTCACTTATAACCCTTTCTGTTTCCGATTCGACTAAGGAGACTAACAAGAAACTGAACGAGTCTTTCCAATATAGTTGATTTTCGGCGATACAATACTTAACCGCATGAACCTTTAAAGTCCTGGCTTTTGATGGTGATATTTCCCTTGGGCATTTTAGAGTCAGTAGGTAGGATACTATGTTTTAGTACCATTCTGATAATGCAAACTTCTCCTCGATCTTAATTGTACTTGTTGGTTCATCAAGCTCGCTTACATTCATATTTTCCTCGTATCCCTGCAGGCAGTTTATATCCAGAGCTCTGAGATTTGATTCAACCAAAAGTTTGGCCAGGCCTTGTCCTTTTATTAATTTAGTAGGTTTGATTTCCAGGTCAAATTCTTGAATATTGGCCAGCCATCGTCCTCTTTTCCCGTCATTGTCTAGTTGTACCAAAATATCTTTCACAGAACTGGTTGGTACGTACGCAATGATCTTGTAGTGAAACACATATGTTCTAAATGACTTCAGTGATTTTACCATGGCATACGCTTGTTTTTCTATTACATCGTATTTAAGTTCTGCGTCTCTGAGACTCTTGCTGAAAAAGGCAATCGACTGTTTGAAACCCTCTTCGTTCTTTTGGAGGAGCACCGCAACAATCGTGTGTTCGGAGGCAAATAAAAAAATAAGAAAGTCTTTCAGATAATCGGGACTTGCCAATACAGGTGCCTCAGATATTACTTTCTTAATATGTGTGAATGACGCTTTGGCTTCTGTTGTCCACTTTACTTCGTTGTTCTTTTTCAGCATATCTGTGATCAATTTTACAATTTCAGCGAAATTCGGGACAAATCTTCGTAAAAAAATTATTTTTTCCTCAGAAAGATTGAATTTATTTTACATTTCTGGGAATGTTTATAGTATCTATTTCTTCAACCCTCTTAGGATCAATCTTGATTCCATCCTTAGATACAATATGAACTATTAATTTACCCTCTTGCATGGCGAAGTGTGATTTCTTGGGGTTGAAGGATAGACCAAACTTGTGACACTTTTCAAATGTTTGTTTAAGATGTACCAGATGTTCTTTGTCAGATTTGGAGAAGACTGTTAAATCATCGAGATAGATGACTACGAACTTATCCCTCTCTCCAATGAAAGCGATGGCCATAGCGCGTTGGAACGTGGCTCCTGCATTCATCAAACCGAAAGGCATCTTATCATACATGAATGTACCCCGAGGAGTAGTAAAAGCTGTTTTTCTTTATCTTGTTCATTCATGGCAATTTGATTATATCCAGAGAAACCGTCAATCATAGATATTCTATTCGTCCCAACTACCCTTTCTAGCACATGATCCATTTTAGGCGGTGGATAGTTGTCTTTAAGAGAGGATTTATTTAAATTTCTGAAATCCACGCACAGTCTGATTTCTCCACTCTTTTTTCGGACCGGGACCAGATTCGCCACCCAGTCAGAATATCTCAGAGGTACTATAATTTTCGCCTACAAAAGTTTCTTCACTTCTCTCTCGACCATAGGTAATAAAATAGGGTTGATCTACCTAAGATTTTGTCTAAAAGGTTTGACCCCAGGTTTTAAAGGTATCTTGTGATCGATCACGGTAGTGTCGTAAGTTCTTAACTCGTCATAAGACCATGCGAAGACATCCTTAAATTGTCTGAGTAGGTCCTTATATTTGTCCTTTATTTCAGGGGGGAGAAGTGTAGATATTTTAGCCATCCTGGACTCTTCTTTGGTTCCTATGTCACATTCCTCAACCTCTTCTGGTTGGGGTTGTAAGGTGTATTTTACAGGTATGTCATTTTGATCAAACAGTCTTTCCAGAGGGATCAGTCCCTTCGGAATCTGGTTGTTTTTTAGGACCAACATATGATGATTTGCGATTTTTTCTCAAAAAGCTTGAGGATCCTCCCCTTCTTGCATGATCCATATCTGGTCATTTTGATTTTCTTGGTCTGCATGAGTTTCAAAAAATTCACCTACTGGTTCAAGAAACTTCTTAATTTGTTCGTCATCCTCAAAAACCTGTCAGTGCTGGATATTATCTGGTATAGATGGTATGTGTCTTATCTCTATGTGATATTTCAATTTAAAGGTTGTAGGAGGAGTGAAAGTTGAAGCCACTTTAGCTAATGCATCAGCATGTAAGTTCTCTGCGTGTGGGATGAAGTGGACATTTACAGACGAGAAAAAGTTTTCCATTAGATCCCAGGCACAATTCCTGTATGATCTTAATCTGGGATGCTTGGCTTGGTACTGTAGATTTATTTGTTTGACTATTAACTCTGCATCTCCATATACCTCTAGGTTATTTATTTTTAGCTTCCTGGCAACCTCTAATCCTAAGACCAATGCTTCATATTTACATATGTTGTTAATATAATCTATATCCCATTGCAGTCTGTAAGAAAAAGGAACAACGAACTTTCCTTCAGGAGCCACTAAAAGCACTCCTGCACCAGCCCCTTTGCAAGATGAGGCAACATCAAAAAACATTTTCCAAATACCGGTGCTACACATATCCTCGGTCATGTAACCTGACTCTTCCTGCTCTATATCGTTTTCCTCTAGACAACCATCTAAACCATCATCAAAAGATAATATACAATTTCTTAAATCTTGATCTGCAATGTAAATAGGGAAATTGTTTAGATTTTGAGGGTTGCTTACTGTATATGCTAACCTCATCTCTCTATACAACCGAGTAAATTTCCCACCAAACACAGGAATGGTGGCGAACGTCATATCCAGTTGAAGAGAACCCCCCATCTTGGCTCCCCATGACCTAGACAATAGTAAGCCATACTTAAGGGGAATATCAAAAATAACCACATCCATCAAGATACTCTTAACTAGGACATGTGCCACTGTAACTACTAAATCCTTTATCATTCCCATACACTTAACTCTTCTCGAGTCAAAGGAGTAAATACCTCCGTAAGGTCTAGTGATCTAGAGACCCAATTTGTCCATAATAATTTTAGGGATCACGTTATGGGAGGCTCCGGAGTCTAGCATGCAATTATGTAGCAGTTGATCATATACATTTAATGTGATATAAAAGGGAGCAACAATGTCTTTGGCCCCTTCAAAATGTGGACCAAAAGTGATGTTGGGTTTATCATCTTCCAGGTTTAAAACGTTAGACTGGCTTTCTAGCTCTGAGACACCTATCACTTTGGTAATCTGCTTCCGATAAACTGGGTTTTTTGCTAATTCTACCAGAGGGATTGGTATCTTAATTTTATTTATCTCATTTTTGAAACTGAAAAGTTTGCTCATCTTGTCTATTTCTCTAGTTGGGACTTCTGAATCCTTCCTTTCCGACTTATTCGTCTGGACCACTTTATTACTCGTGGTCTTGGTTGAAGGCGTAATTTTATTAGTTGTTTTGGTTCCTTGTGCTTGGGTCTCAACTTTTCCCACTTCGGACTCTTGTGTGCTTACTTTTTTCACTATTCTATTAGGTAATAGGGTTTCTTCTGGAGTAGGCTCATAAGTTTGACCTCTTGGGAGAATTTTCTTAGGTTGAGTAGTTGAAATGGGCTTACTCTTAGATCTCAAGTTATACTTAGGTTGGACCTCGGCCATTATCATTTCGGTTTCTTGTTGAGAGCCACAAAGGTCAGTATGATCTCTTTCTTCACCCTTAACCGATGGTTTTTGAGTGTTTATAGATTTTTCATAATCTTCTCTAGTCAGATACAGTTGTGTGCAGTCATCACCAAAGTTCGTGACATCATTATCCGAATCTCTGAAATCTTGGAGATCATTCGCTCCTATAAATTTTTTGTTTTTTAGGGGAGTTTGTATTTTTTGGTCTTCATTTTTTATCTGTCTTTGCTGGTTCGAGGGGTTGGGGTTCCTCTTGAAATCCTTTTTGGCGAAAGAATGAACTTTGGCCTTCTCTAGCTCCATTCTGGATATTTTATTAGACAGTTCCTTAATTACCCTGGCCATATCGTCTACTTTGTCATCTGTGTATCTATTAGACCTTGACGGCCCTGCTTGTTCTCTAAAGCATTTAGCTTCTCGGTTTCCCGTTTCTACTTTAGCTTTAAGCTTACCAGAAGCCATCATATTTGACTCAATTTCTACAGCATCATATTGCATTTGGTTTAGAGCGGCTCCCCTTCTTTCTCACAAAAGGAGTGCAAAATCTGGTTCGAAAGCCCCTGCGAAAGTTACTTTGGCCACGGGTTGGGACGGTTTAACCTCGACTGGGATTTTGTTATACAGCTTGTTGAATCTTTAAATAAACTCCATAACATTTTCTAAATTCTTTTTTTTTAAAGACCCAAATTTGGTTAAATAATATAGGTGGTCCTTTCTTTCGCCCCATTGTCTAAGGAAAGCATCTTCCAAGGTGTCATAAGACAAGATAGATCCTGCAGGTAGACTTCGAAACCAAGTTTGGACCTGAACTTCAAAGGTTTGGACTAGAAGCCTCGGACACACGTCCTCATGTTCAATACCTAGGATGTCTATGAATTAATCAAATAAATTTATGTGTTTGGCTGCGGTCAGATCTCCTTCCCTAGTGAATTTCGGCAAATTTTTTATATAATTTTTGGGAAGGTCATGCAAAGGAACGGGCAATACCAAGGGAGCGTATCTTGCTGCCACTTTCGCAAACACTCTAGGAGGGGGGGTAGGCCCTTGGCCTCCAGATCCTCCTCCAGGAGCTCCTCCCCCTCCTCCTCCGATAACCCCTCCACCTCCTCCTCCAGCGGCTGCCATCATTATTAGTGGAAAGTTGTAAAGGGGGTTTTGGAAGATTAAAAGTGAATCTTTATTTTCTTCGTGGGGTGAAAAATCCGAGGATGACTAGTAAGGGAAGCGAGGGCTTGGCTCTTCAGACTTGCAAGATATGTAGTCAAGGGAACCAATGGGTGTGGAAGCTGGATGTGTGAAATATTCTTCGAGACCGTGTGAGGTCGTGAAATTCAACTGAAGAGTCAATGATATATCGACAGTCTCTAAGTTTTCTGGAGGACCTTTTCCTTTATGTTCTGCAAGGGTTATAGGAGTAGTTTCGCTTCTAACTTCAGAGTAATTCGATGTTAGATCCTTAGTGTCAAAGAGAGGGCTGCGTGAAGTCGAAGGTTCGAAAAAAAAATTTGTCTTCAGTTGCGGGTATTTAGGTTGATAGATTGCAGGGGTCGTCTTAAGAGATCCTCTCGTCTTTAAAATTTTCTCAGGGTTGGTAATGGGTGTGGTTTGTTTACCATCCAGGTTTTGCCTAGTATTCCTTCATCTAGATGCTAGCTTATTAATCATGGAGTCACCAAGTGAAATATTGGAAATCCTTTAAGAGGTTTGCACTCTTTTTTCACTATCAAAGGGTGACACTTTCAACGAAATAAATGTCGTTTTCCCAGGGAAAATGATTTCGTAACTTTGGTCCCCAGCAATGGTGACAAAAAGATCTTGTTCTAGAGTCTATACTTAAGGCTTAGAAGTACAGTGTCTAGGCATCCGAAAGTGAGTAAAGGGTAGAGAAAGAAGAAACGTCAACCTTTGGCAAGGGAAACTAGGGATTATTTCTGTGTTGGCGTTGTGTAGATTCCAACTGTTCCTGGATGTTTATATCCTATTCAATCGCTGCCCATGAACGTTCGAGTTCAACCCAGGTAGTGGTTGTTTTGAGAATAGTATCGAAAAGGTTTAAGGAAATATGTGTTTGATCTGATAATCCGGGTTCAATATTAGGCTCTCTTGATACAGGGACAGTCATGGAGGAATAGTAAAATAAGAAAACCTTAGGGGGAATTTAAGTGTTGTCTCAATTCGGTCGTATAAAAGAGATTTTACGGTTTCAGGAGTTAAAAAGGGGTGCAAACCAAAGGCCCTTTCCCGTAACTGAGTTATACTTATACCTGCTGATAGCTGGTACAGAGGAAAAATAGTAAACAATATAGAAAACCAAAATTCATTCATTCACTATAGTAGAGGTTGTACTAAATTATAGCGAAGCATTCATCAGATAGAAATATGAAATGAAATGAAATATGAGATACAAGAAAACAAACTCATAACATAGTCGTGACAGAATTGAGAATCTTCGGATTTGCTTTATATTAACTCTCAAAATGGAAAACCTCTATTACAATCGACACAGAAAGGTCTAGCCCTGGTTATTTCTTTCTATGGTATATTTATACAGTTTTACATAAGATGGAACCTCAATCATTGCAAAATTTTCAGTTATGATAAGGAGGAGAGAAATCGTTCCATTTCTTCATCTCTGTCTTTATTTGGTGCCAGAAGCTTGTCCTCGCGCATGCTCGATACAAGTGACACATCTTTCCACCAGCCGAGATATCAGCCTTGACGGTTCTGCTTGACAATTGGCTTCAAAAGAGTAACAATCTCGGGCTAATTGTGGTAACCTTTATTCCATCTGTCTGTCTATGATGTCGATAGCGCACAATTGCACACTTGGTTTAATCATACGTTTATCTATTTGGACTATGTCTGCTACAGTCACTTGTGAGATCTCGGCTGAATCTCTTTCCTCTTTTTCATTTAAATCAAGTGAGATTTTCACCATATTCATTTGACTCAATGCCTCAGCATTACCTTCGCTATCAATGCCTAACAGATTACCATCTATAGAACTAAAAGCCTCTTCTAAGGATTTTGTTACCCTCTTGGCTTGCAGCTTACCTTTTGAGATGCTGTGCTCCCATTCTTTTAATAGAATATTCCCTTTGGTCTGCTCTGAAATGGGAAACCTGGGAGTACTTCCTGATTCCTTGTTCTTTGTAGCTATCATAGCCTCTTGAAAAGTGACCCGTGCTGCTCTAGCTTCTCTTTCTTTAACAGATAAATTTTCCAAAACTTGATTAACAAGTAAGCAGTTGTCCCGAATCACCCGTACATTGGCGAGTAAATTTTGTTGGGCCACAGAAACTCTACTCCGAATCTCCATCGCCTGGTACTGGAACATCCCGATATTTATAACTTTTCTTTCGATGATTTCCACTCTAGCCTGTAGTTTTTCGATCAAGTATTTTTGTTGGCCCGCTTGTATCTGACCATTCTAAACCACCAGCTCAGCTTGTTCGAGCTTAGTCTTAAGCAAATCTATCTCACTTTTATCGGCCAACCTTGCTTGTTCTATCCCTACACTCACCTGGTCCTTGGCAGCCTCCTCTGTTGTGGCTAGCCTGGCTTCTAGGGTTTTGATGAGGTGATTTTTTCATTTCAGTTGGTTTTTCAAAACCCCGACTGAAAATTGATTCACTGTGGCATATGCCCCTAATGTCCCAGCTATTTTCGTCATGAGTTGTTCATTCCTCTTGTCTTTCCCATCAGTCAATACTTTGTATTTCTTGGCTGTCGATTCCCTTTCTTGATAGAATTCAATCTTTACCACATCCTTTCTCGTCTTATCAAAGAAGAAATCATTTGGAGGGAGATCTTCCACCCTTATAGGCCTCAATTCTTCATTTAAAATCCACCGTACGTCAATATTTCCCTAAGTTGACTGCAAGGGAGTAATGGATGAGATAGGATCTCCGATTTTCTTAGCTAATTTCCCCAGAGCAGTAACCGGAGTCTTCTTTTTAGGTGGGTCAGGAGTCTTTATCTCTACTTTTGGACTCTTAGTTTGCTCTTCCCCGTCCTGGTTTTTTTCTTGACTGGGTGTCGCATATTTGGAGCCTTCGACATATTTTTGTTTCACCTCCACTGTACTCGGATTCTCACCTCGTAATACTGCGGTAAGACAACTGCGTCAATGTTCATGGAATTTCAAAACATCGGCCCTCTCTTCATGTGCCAGGGTTTGTATCCGAGCTAAAATATTGGCATAATATCTTGCACCTCATAAAATTTCATCCGAGGGTGAATTTTCGTGTTTGAATCTCTTGATTCCGCAACTGGCCAAATGATTACTCATGACCCTTTGCGGATCGTTCTTCTTGAATTCAATAAGAACCAATTTTAGGTCTTCTAGGGCTACTGCCTTAGCTTTAGCATGCCCAAAATATAATAAAGAATATGAATTTAAATGAAAAGTAAAAGGTGGCCATACCTTCTTTGTGTATCCCTTAAGCTCCTTGCTTGTGCCACCGATTACTGTTTGTCTAGCAACCTCACGACAAGCCATCTTGTTGGGGATGAATAATGGTAATGAATGCGGGGGAACAAAAGCCCCGAAAACTCTAAGATATGAGAATTCAGGTTCTACATACCAGTCATCTATACTGCTCAAATTCATCACTATACTGTCTGATATCCTGGGTGGCGGGTGGCCGAAAATAGTGACATGCAGCGGTACCATTACCTAGTTAAAGATTTCATATACGAAATCTGTCGCTTTGTTTTCCCATAATTTTGAATGATAGACATGGATGGGCTCGGCCTCTGCTGGAGTCCAACTCTATCTCATTAAGGGAAAGGGTGTTAGAAAGCACAAGGCGTCCATAATGTATGCGGACATAAAAAATGAAGAAATCTTTCCGCTCTCTTTCTACGCCCGATACTCTGTAACTCGATTGGTCAAGCTATCAGACAACATTTTTGCCTAGTCGAAGGAACATCCTTCGGTGACTTGATGTATTAGAGGCACCCATTGAAGAAAGAAATGTGAGGTGTCCTCTCTCCCGTATAGTCTACAGGTCATTATAGCTATATACTTGAACTGTGGTTCCAAGGAAGCTATTGAATATATACCATTACTGTCTACCCTAAACCTCGCAGGGTGCGAAACCCAATCTCTGATTAAGCTAGACATAGTCTTTTCATACTGCACACATTCCTTCTATTTGAAATTCTCCAAGAACTCAGCATCGTATGTAAGGTCAGATGCGATAGGCAACTTGTACATAGCCTGCCGTTGTTCAGGTTTGAAAGTCCCGATGGTGACCTTCTGCGCATTAATGATGGTTTTGGTTGGTATGTATACATGGTCTAATGCCCATCAGACCATATCATAGTAAGGGAGCAGTCGTGGCCTGGCCGCTACTTTATGCATTCCCGATTGAATGACGATCTTATATTTGGTGGTTATGTCATCTTTTTCATTCTCACTGGAATCATCAGAATAATCCACTAATTTTTCCTGTAGAACATCAGAAACAAATGACCAGTTCAGGATAGAGTCAACACTTCGAGGTGAAGTATCAGCGACATTGTCCGAACCTTGTCCTCAAACCTCAACGTTGGCTTTCAACGCTTTTCGCGAGGCCATGACGGGAGATCCTGCTTTAGCTCTTCTGCGATAAAAATATGTATACATACAGAAATTAGTTCACTGAGAAAGTGTTCTCTTTGTAATATAGAAATGAATTTGTTATAATGAATAACAACTCTATATATTCAAAAACTCTGTACTTTTTAAGAACAGATCGGTCAAATCACGCTTAAAAATAAATTTAGCAATAAAAACCCAATCTTTATTTGTCGATTCGCCTTGTTTCTAATTAATGCCATAAATTTTGGCGGTTCGAAATTTCAGTTGGCGTAAGGAAGAATTAAGACTTCCTCATAAACTGTGCATGCATCAAATCACGAGAGATACTGGTTTATCTCAATTAATCTGGTTTTACCAAAGTTAATTAATCTTTCGGTACTCGTTGCATCAGGTATTTTTGCTTTAACCCTTTGAACCTCTAACACCCGAAATTGCGATGATTGAATTTTAATAAAAACGTAATCATGATTAGGCACTTAATTAATTACGTAATTATTTATATCACCATTTCGTGACTCAGAGCTTTGAAGGTATAGCTTCCGCGAAGTTTGTATGCCGAGTTGCGAAACTGCGAGATCGCGATGATATGTTTTAATTAAAAGGGAGGATAAAATTGGATTAAGTGTTTAATTAATTATGTTCATATATTTATCACGACTTCGCGACTCGGGGCTTTGACACTCTAGATTTTTAAAAGAGAACATGTCGAGTTGCGAATTTCCGACAGAACTTAACCACGACTAAGCTTTTACCTTTAACCTTGACACAGGTTATTAAAATAAGAAATTCATGGTTTCGGCTATCGGGGTTAAGACAGTAAGACTTTTGGATTTAGTAAATGTCGAGATGCAAAACCCCGATGATGTTTAACCGTGATTTAGGAAAATTTTACTCTCGTTACTGACCTAGGTAAAATTTTAAAACAATTTCTTCGTTTCGTTGTTCGGGACTATTGAACTATGTGATCTATAGCATATGACATATGAAATCCCAAGGTAGAACAAAGGGGGAAATAAATTTGACGAAGAGTAGAACTCACCTCGAGAGTACAATAACTATCGTTGCTCGCTTGATAAGGCTTCAAAGATTTTGAAACCACAGATGGAAAATACAAAAACCATCTTTCGATTTCAAGCATTAAGACATGAAATTTGAGATGGGCTAGAAAAAACAAAGGCAGCTCCAACACCGGGGAGAGGAGAAACAAAGTTATCTTCCCTGGGTATACGACAACGATTAGTTCTATTTCTTGACAGTGAAAAAGAAATAGACACAAAATTTGACTACATATCATTCACCTAGCGACTCCATGACTGAAGAATCCATTGACAACTCCACTACTCCATAATGCCAAATTTATTTGATACTCGAATGAATTATATAATATTTATGAGGTTCGTCTCCTTTGATTTTTCAAATATACATGGCTTTCCCAATCCTATTCCTAATATAGATGAATGGGAAATTTCTCTTCCAAGGTTTAGAGGAGAAGATGAAGAAATTATAGATGAACATTTGTTACATTTTCATGAATGCATGAATCAGATGGTTATTGTTCATGAGAATGTTTTGATGAATATGTTTAGATATTATTTGTAAGTAAATACTCTAGAATGGTGTAAATCTTTGCCTTCTTCTAGCATCTCTTCATTGAAGGAATTTCATACTTCATTTCATTTTCATTATAGAATATATTTTCTTGATGATATTCTATTTGAACATTACTGCAAAGAATTTGAATCGTATGTTCAACATAAAGTAGATGTTTCTTCTAGCAGTGTGGATAAAAGAAGATTTAATATTGAAGAAACAAAGGAATATTTTCAGGATCTTAGTTCTGGTCTGATTCATGAATATTATCAAGATGGGAAATTCTTTCCTCCTTACATGTTAATCAAAATAAGAATTGATATTTTTTTTATTCTCTTGAAATTGATGAAAGTATATCATTGCTTTTCAATCTTCCACATTTTAAATCTTCTAAAGAATTTTCTGCTCAAGAAAATTATCAAATGTTTCAAGAGGATTTTGTTGTCTTCGATTACTATGAAGCATATGATACATATGGTTTGTATAAAGGTGTACAAGAATATCATAGTTTTATTGATGAAGCAACCTTCACACAACAACAACCTAACCTTTTAAAGCAGGTGGAGTTCTGTCATGTTCTCCAAGATCCAATAATAGCTTGGATGGAATATTATATTTTGAGTGTCCCAAATGTTGCATATTTTATCCTGACATCAATTTGGAGCTGTGAGTATGGGGTGTACATGGAATGTTTGTTGCACATGTTACCTTCTTTTTGTGATTTCAAATACATTCCATAAGGTATGTTAATTAATCAATTTCTCATTTGGATACATTGGAAATTCAATTACACATGATCAAGAAACGTTTTAGCTGATTAGAGTAGGAGAATAAGCTCTCTCTTCTAAGCATTTGGTTTGCAGTAGACTAGTTGAATAAAGAATCCATAGCCCAATGGAAAAGCATTGGTGGATATTCAAGTCATTTTCTTTTCATATTGATGGTTTTGTTTTCAGTTTACTTTAGCTAGCATGAGTAGTTTTGGTTTGCAGGAATGGTTTTAGAGTAGGGTTCAAGAATCCGAATGAGGAGGAATAGGATCTACAAGTTCTTGATGCCTCACAGAGAAGACATCATCCCCAGTTGGAGCTAGATGTTAGCACTAAAATTGTAATGTAAAATTTTCCTAATTTCTCCAAAGTTTTGTTGAGTTACTCTGTTCCAGAAGAATTTTTTCTCTCAAAGAGGAAAATTTACAAGCTCAAAATATTTTGAGTTGTTGAAGTTATAAACATTCAATAGAGAATTTTTCGAATTCTTTAAAAGAGTCTCTACCAGAATTTTGAACTTTAAGTAGTGAAATTGGCGATCTTTATAAAGGGCACGCTACTAGAAGCTCTACATTAAGGTTTTTAAGTTATAAATTTAAATTTATTTTCATGCCAAAGTATGCCCAATATCATTAAGTAAGATCAATGGTTTCCTTCTATTCTGCAAAAACATTGGATCTATGTTCAACTAGCCCAATCTCCATGTTACATGCCACCCTATTCTATCAAGTAAAGCGCCCACACATGGAACACCAAGGAAGAGTAATGAGGAGTATAGGATATGTAATATGCATCGAAGGGAATCCCACACACCTTTTTATTAATTGGGTTGGTTTTCATTGATGTCAACCCTTGAAGCAAGTCTGGTAGCAAATTTCAGTAGCCCCAACAGTATGGTTAAGGGAATTAAGTTTGTTTGAGGTAGAAAGCTATGAATATCAATGTATTTGTAGTTAATACTATTCTACATGGATAGTACATGTCATTCCATTTCCGGTGATATGTGGAACATCACATAACTCCTCACAGTTAGAGATTTGCAGCCTTGTGAAGTTGGAGAACCCTCATGAGGTATATAGAAGACCCTAGAAGGTCAAAGAGGTCAATTTATTCTATAAATTCCTTGAAGAAGTTTACTAATCAAAGTGGTTGTAACTAGGAGTTAATATTGAGTTAAGTTGTTGCAAAAAGAAAATAATTAAAAATAAATTAGTTGCAACTATAAGTCGTGAGTTTACTATTTGTGGATAAAGTGGTTGTAAGTGGAAAAAGTGGTTAGAAGTGGGTTAACCCTAAAAGAAGGAAGTCAAGTAAAGTTAGTTAGAAGGTAACCCCTTGAGGAAGATACTTGGAGAGTATAAATAAGAGAGAAAGTGTCTCCTATTAGCACTTATTGAGCACATTGAATATCTATTATTTGTGAAAATTTTATTTCAGGTACTCATTGATACATCTGAATTTGCGCAAGTTTGAGGTAGCAAAGGACGGTTGACGGTGAAACTTTCGGAGTTGCTGAATTACTGGGAAAAAACCCTAGTTTTTTAGGTGTACGTGGGATGTAGTGGAGGAAGTCGTGTACGTACGTGGGCTGCAGTGGATGAGGGCATGTACATATGTGGGATAAAGAAGAGGAGGTCACGTACAGTTGGGAAAAATCCATGAAAGCTTGAGTAGATGAGGATTCTAGGTTATCATATTCTGAAAGCAAGTTCCCTGGAAGGTCTATAGTGATCAGGTATAGAACATCTATATATATGTTTAAAATGTATGTCATATTCTTATGTGTAGTTGGATATTGTTGTCTACATGAGATATGTTTATGGGAGTTTGAGGATTTTCTTTGGAGATGTTTTCAGTTGTATGGAACTTATTGTATGAGTTAGATCTACATAAATACATCACTGGTATGTCTGGTATTCATTATTGCTACATCTTGTTGGGTTGAGTGTTGAGGAATATCTTGTATTTCTTGGTACATGGTTGAGGTTTTGTTGTTATGATGTGTTGGTGAAGTTGTTGGTGTAGTTTGAGGATGCATATCAATGAGGGTTTGATGTCTAGTCCATGCGATTGTTTATTAGACGTGATTATGATTGTACTCACATGTATGGAACATGACTAGAGAGACATAGATACACTGTTACATATTGGATACAGTTATAGGATGCAGGTGGATGTGATAAAGGAAGTGAAGGTATGGAGGGTTGAAATTTTCTGAGTTTTAGAAAGGTGAAAACCCTATCTTTATGAAGGTGTATGCAGGCTATAGTCTAGATAGGTCATGTACATATGCAATATACAATATAGACAGGTCGCATACATATGCGTGTTGTAGCATATACATGTCACATATATGTTGGTGCCTGATGATTACTGGTATAGATTTATTACAGGTTATTGGTATAGGTTGGTTATAGGTTGTTGGCATAGATTCGTACATGTTTACAATGGTATATCTCACAGTGACAGTGTGGTAGTAGTTTCATCATTTATTTGAAACTTATATTTCAAGGTGGTTAGATGGGGAAAGGATAGGTGGTTGTAACCACCTTCCAGTTGTAGTCGGAGAACATAGAGGGTTGTAGCCACCTTCTAGTTGTAGCTAGAGAATTGGGGAATTGGAGCTTCCCTCAGGTTGTAGCTTGAAAATATAGAGGGTTGGATCCTCCTTCCAGTTGCAGCTGGAGAAAAAAGGAAGTTGGTTCTTCCAATGAATGTAATTCTTAAAGACATATAAGAAAAATAATTCTGTGGTTTTCTCCCACATTGGGTTTCCACGTAAAAATATTGGTGTATTGTGTATGTGTATGATTTCCCATTGTTCATGGTTTATTTATTATACACTTATTGAATGATAATGGTAAATTCATCATAAAGATAAACAAAACTTATATACTGTGGTTGAAAAGGATTAAAAATATATATTACTTATTCACCCCCCCTCTCAGTAATCCAACAATGTGTATCAGAGTAGGTTCCTTCAGGAATCAATTTAACCACTAGAAGGTAGATCATAGAGAGCAACAATATGTATAAAAATGGAATACCACGGTTTTATGGACAGAACTATGCATTCTCGAGAAGAATGCTGAAAACATATGTACAAGCATAGGGATTTGAGGTTTGACAATCAATAGTACATGGATATAAAGAACTTGCCATTCCTCCAACAAATGAAAATGGAAGGAAACTCAATCTAAATAATTAGAAAGCTAAAAATTTTATCTTGAATGGTTTAGTTGATTCGGTATATGTCAAAGTTATGGATTGCAGCTCCACAAAGGAGATTTGGGACAAAATTCAGAATATTTATGAAGGAGACACAAAAGTCAAGGCAAAAAAACTTCAAACTTACAAAAGTCAATTTGAACAACTAAAGATGAAGGAATATGAAAATATTGTAGCTTAATTTTTATGAGTTGATGAAATAGTGAATGCAATTAGAGGATTAGGAGAATAGTTGATGAATCTATAATTGTTCAAAAATTACTAAGATCTCTTCCAATGAGATTTGATCCTAAGATCTCAGCACTAGAAGAAAGAACATATATGTATTCGATAAGCATGAATGAACTACATGGAATATTCACAGCCTATGAAATGAGAACAAAACAAGAGAATCTAGTTACAAAAGAAGAAACATTCAAAGAATCCAAGAAGTCAAAGAAAAAAGGAAAGAAAAAGGAAAAGTTAGATAGCATCAACAGTGACATCTCAGAAGACAATGAAGAAGTAGCCAACTTTGTCACAAGACTGAAAAAGGGAACCGACAAATATAGAGGCAATCTTGCATTGATTTTTTTTCATTGTGATGATATTGGTCATTTCACTAACAAATGTCCCCATAATAAAAATAAAAGGAATGAAGAATATGATTCAAATAAAAAAGAAATATACAAAGGAAAAATAACCAAAAATAATTTTTTCAAGAAAAGGTTTTGCACCAAAGAAGACAATACCTCATCAGACGAAGATAAAGTCAATGAAAGTGATACAGGAAGGGTTCTATTCATGGAAGTAGAAGAATTCCATGAAGAAGGCACCAAAGAAGAATATGAAGAGGTAGAGATTGACTACATAGAAGAAATGTCAAGTTCCATAGAAGTTATAAAAAGGGATAAGAAGAAAAACAAGTTACTACAGGAAGAACTAAAATGAAAAGAGGAAACTTAAAATTCCAACTCTGAAGAACTAGAGAAAATGATCACTAAATCAAAAATCCAAGTTGAAGAAGACAAAAGAATTAAAGAAGCACTCAAAGAGCGGTTGGAAGAAAAAGATAGGATCATTGGAGGTTTGGAAGCATAGATTGTCACATTGAGAAAAGACCTTCAAAAGAAAAACATGCAGAACAACTCCAAAGTTTTGGATGATATTATTAGAAGTCAAAGGCCAAATCATGACAAGTCCAGACTTAGATACAACCAAACAGAAGAGGGATGAATATCTAAAAAACTAGATCAAAAAACACAACCAAGAAGCTATGAAGAGACAGTCAGAGGAGACAAGATTTTTACAAGGAAGATCACATAGACACTCCTCCACCCAGAAGATTTACATTTCAAAATCAACAAAAATAAAAAACAAGAAGGCCTCAAGAAGAAGAAGGGTTCAAAAAAGTAACTCATTTTAGAATATCTACAACTCCTAGGTATCAAACCATTTTTATTGGCTTATGTTATTCATGTAACAATTTTGGCCATAAGGTTGTGAATTGTAGAGAAAATAACAGGAATAGAGACAATCGTGAAATTTATGCACAAAATGATTATTCAAGAAGGCCCAGTGAAACATAGTACAAAAGATACAACATGTTTGAATCATTGAGTACTGAGATGGAATGCTACAAGTGAAACAACTTTGGAGACATGGAAAAATATTGTAGAATGACAGTTCCTCCAAGAGAATCACAACATAATAACAACATTCACAGACATGAACCTCAAAGAATACGGATAAGAAAGCAGAATCAATTCAACAATGAATAATGCACACTTTCTCTACAATATAAACACAAGAAATGTGGTTGGTATGTTGAAAGTGGATACTCAAAGCACATGAAAGGTGATAAGGACATGTTTCTAACCTTGAGAAAGGAAAGAGATGGACTAGTCTCCTTTGGAAAAGATGATTAAGCTAGAATCATTGGAAGAGGCACAATCATAATTGGAAATAATGATACCAAGGAAGAGAATGTTATACTGGTGGAAAATATGAAACACAATATTTTGAGTGTAATTCAAATGTGTGACCAAGGTCACAAACTTGTGTTTGATTCACAGAAGTGAGAGATAAGAAAAGAAGGTTCAAGAAGAGTGGTTGCAATAGTTGTAAGAACTCCGAGCAATATATATGTATTAAGTGAAATTGGAAATGAAAAGTGTTGTCTAGGAAAGGAATATGAAGTTTGTCTACAACACAAAAATAATGGGTCACATAAAATTTGATAACCTTGTCAAAGTCAGCAAAAAGGAAGCATTCATAGAAATTCCCCAGATCACGAAGACAACCAACACTTTATGAAATCATTGTCAGCAAGGAAAGAAAACAAATACCATCTTGAAGTCAAAATAATACTCCACAACAAAGCCGCTGGAAATTGTGTATATTGATCTTGTTGGACCAACTAGAACAAAAGGAGTGAAAGGTGAGAAGTATTTTATTTTATTGGTTGATGATTATACAAGGATGACTACAGTTTTTTTTCTCAAGAAGAAGTCAAAAGAATTTGATAATTTTAAGATATACAAGGAAATGGTTGAAAATGAAATAGATTCAAAAATCAAATGTTTGAGATTGGATAATGGAGGAGAGTTTACTTCAAAGGAATTTATGTATTTTTGCAGCAAGCATGGGACAAGAAGGAAATTCTTGGTTTCTAGGAAACCATAACATAATGGAGTGATCGAAAGGAAGAACAAGATAGTACATGAAATGGATCAAACTATTTTAATGGATTCCAAGTTGACATACGCCTTTTGGGAATATGCAGTGCATACAACAGTTCACATTCAAAACAAATTAATTCTTAGAAACAACAGTGATAAAACGCCCTACAAGCTATGGAAAGGAAGACCAACGAATGTGAAGCACTTCATATTTTTTGGAAGCAAATGCTACATCAAAAGAGAATATGGAAAAATGGAAAAGTTTGATTCTCATGTGGACAAAGGTGTACTTTTTGGGTACTTGAGCAAAATGAAATCAGAAAAATGTTTCAATATAAGGCTCAACAAAGTTGTGAAGAGAATCAATGTGATGTTTGATGAGAAAAGTGGATAAAAAATAAAGGAAGAAGAAAAGAAGTCAATGGAACAGGTTCACGAAGAAGAAGCAAAGGAAGAAGAAGTAACATAAGGGGAATATGAAGAAGAGAATTTAGGATTAGAAGAGAAAGAACAACACGATTTTCAAGTACCTCCAAAGACATCTAGCAAACAAATACAAAAGAATCATCCATCAGATCAGATTATCAGAAACAAAGATGCAGGAGTTGAGACTAGAAGAAGAATTTGTTCACCATAACAATTGCACCTAGCACTCTTATATTTAATTGAGCCAAGCAACTTTGAAGAATCCAACAAGGATGAATTTTGGATAAAATCCATGAATGAAGATTTGGATCAGATAGAGAAGAATGAAATTTGGGAATTGGTTCCAAGGCCAAGGTACAAGAATTTAATTAGCACAAAGTGGGTCTTCAGAAACAAATTGAATGAATATGGACAGGTTACCAGGAACAAATATATATTGGTATGTAAAGGATATGCTTAGGTTGAAGGTATCAGATTTGAAGAGATGTTTTCCCCTTTTCCCCAGTCACCATAATGGAAGCAATCCGATTGATCCTCACTTATGCATGCTCCAAGAATATTAAAGTGTATCAGATGGACATGAAATCAACCTTCCTGAATGGGGATCTAGAAGAAGAAGTCTACATTGAGAATCCATAAGGATTTTAGGTGTCAGAGAATGAAAATTATATTTGTAGATTGAAGAAGGCCTTGTATGGTATCAAACAAGGCCCCAGAGCATGGTATTCCAAACTGGAAAGATATTGACAACAACAAGGGTTCAAGAAAGGAAATGCAAACAACAATCTCTACATCAAGGTAAATCAAGATAGTATTTTGTTAGTTGAAGTTTATGTTGATGATATTATCTTTGGAAGTGATGATGACATGATGAGCCAAAAATTTGCAAAGAATATGTAGAATGAAATTGAAATGTCATTACTTGGAGAATTATCCTTCTCTTTGGGTCTTTAGATCTGACAAAGAAACCAAGGAATTTTTATTTCTCAAACCAAGTATATCATAAAAATGTTAAAGAGTTTCGGAATGGAAGATTACAAACTATTCAATACTACTGTGCAGACCATTAGTAATTTAAGTAAAGATGATGATTTAAGGTCTACATATTAGAGGCAATAAAGGTCAATGATTGGAAGCTTACTTTATGTGACAACATCCAGACTAGATGTAATGTAGGCAGTTGGATAGGTGGCACGTTTTTAAGCAACACAAAAAAATCACATATTTTAATAGTGAAGAGGATATTCAACTATCTCAAGGGTATAGAAGAATTTGGACTATGGTATCCAAAAGGAAATTATCTATCACTTATTGCCTACATAGATGCAGATTGGGAAGGTTTCATTGATGACCGAAGAAGTACAAGTGGAGCAATGTTCTACTTGGGTGAGTGTTTGGTATCTTGGCTAAGAAACAAACAATCATTAGTATCATTGTCTACAACCGAAGAAAAGTATATTGTAGAAACAATATGTTGTACACAGGTTCTATGGATGAAACAAACTTTGACATATATAAAGGTTGAGTATGATGATCCCATTCCAATATATTGTAATAATACAAGCACCATCAGTATATCAAAGAATCTAATGATGCACTCCAAGATGAAGCACATTCCAATAAAGTATCATTTTTTATGGGAACATGTTGCAGAGAAGAACATTTGAGTTGAGTATGTTGGGACCAAAGAACAGATTGCAAACATCTTTACAAAATCACTTCCAAGGGAACTCTTCAAGTATGGCTCGCTACAAATACAGACAATGGATGAAGAAAAAATTAACACAAACACAACATACTACCAATATTCATGGAAGGATTACACTCAGTTTGGAAAGACAATCATAAAACTATGTAAATGTGGTTTTGGAAATCCATATACATTCAGCAAAAGCAACATGCACATATTTGTGTAGGCTAACATGGTGTACGATGTGCACAATGTGTGATTGAGAGTCGAAGGACCCATGCAAACACAAAAATGATGCATTGATGAGTTTGGTCAGGCCTCAACCACTTTTGGGATAAAGGGGATCTCCCCCATACCCAAAATATCCCCCAAATTTTTCCTTGGGATCACTGAAAAGGACGGGAGGTACCTCCAAGGGCCTCCCATTTACATTTGGAACCAGTTAAGAAAAATATTTCCATCCTCCTATAAATCAGGGGCCATTGTATGCAAAAAAGAAGAAGCATTTCACTGTTTTTATGCTGCTCATTTTTATCTTGGGGAAGCCATTTTCCTCTTAGAAAGAATTTTGGAATCCATAGAAATTGTTAGGAATATTTTCTCTTGAGTAGTCCATCACTCTTTTCTTCACCATTTTCCTTTTTTAGCCATTTATAGTATAAATAAGACTTTGTAATTGGGGACTCAAGAACCTTTCCAAGGAGGAGAAGGGGACTTATAAGTTCCCATATTTTTCCAAGGAGTATCAATTCAAAGATCAGATTACTTGGTATATATCTCTTGTGTTTTATTGTGCATTCATTTCAAGTTATTACTCGCTTAGTTTATATTTATTTCATTGTTTTTTTTTTCTTGTTCCTTTATCAAGGATGATTTTAAGGATGGAAATTTATTTTAAAATGTAGAAACCTTGGCGAATCTTACTAATCCTTCATATGCCAACTATAAATGTTTGGCGATATTTTTATAAAAATATTCAAAATTCTAAGGATTTTATATAGTTTGTATAAATTTTTGGTGATTTTTAAGGTAAAATAATTTTATCCTATAGAATTTGGGCGAATCACTTTTAGAATAGCGAATTTTTTTTTGGAAAAAACCATCAAAGATTAGCCCATGAGCGAAATTTAGCCCCTAAAATCATCCATGTCCTTTATGTTAGTTGAGCCACTAACCAACTAACTCTCTGTTATGCTTTCTGGATAGCCTAACAAGATATTTAAGGGATCTCCTTTTTCTCACCCTTGTGACAAAAGGAACCCAACATATTGGAGACCATACTAGGGACTTGAATCAAAATTCTCCCCAATTAGGTTGTTATAATTTTTTTTCTTACTTGTTTTCATGTGAAAGGGTCAAACTCGGCCTAATATCACCCTTTGAGAGAAGTATTTCACCCCATAGTAAGTGAATTTTTAAAATTTTTCATCCTTCCAACTTCTCTACGTGCGCGTGAGTTCGAGATGAACAAACGCATGGTCCTTGCACTTATGCTCTATGCCAAAAATCTCCAACCATGTGGTCTACACATTGTGTGCGACTGTTTTTTATTATGTCGTGCACCTGTCTTAATTTTACAAAATTGTAAGGCTTGAGTTTCCCACTTCCACTCAATAGTTTAGATTTTATTTTAGCACTTTGTAAAAGATAGTACAAGCAGGATGAGATCTCAATATTGCATACATAAACCCCACATTACACATAGATAATTATAGAGATTAAAAATAACCACAATATCTTGAATTTCCTTGGTTTCCACGTGGATGTCTTAAAAGGTTTTTTTCATTTGAATCCTAGAAGAAATATTTCATTTTACAAAATCATCACATTAAAACGAGACTAGAAGACCATTGTTGGTGCCTAAATATGTTCACTGTATATCTCCCACTCATTTAAATGTCAATCTGAGATTTGTAATCGAAAGAGTCGTTACACCATATGTGTCGAGAACAAGTAACTTATCTAAGTCTGTTGCATATAGGAAATAATTAATAACATAAAAATTCCATTTCTAAGATCTCTAAATACTTCAAAATATCCTCTGAACCTAAAACTGATAATGAAACTTAGACAAACAGTCAATCAAAGAAATGTTGTCTCAGAGAAACAAGTCTGTTCATGTTAGGCACTTGTACTGAAAAGATGAACTTTAAGAAGCTTGTCTCCTATAGCAATTGAAACTATCAATTCCAACCATTCTTGAAACAAAAACCAATTCAACTTCATGTAATTCAACCAATCCAACACAAGGGAAATTCAGTATGACTGAAAGACTTTATTACAGCACATGTAGATAAAATATAAAGTCTCCTGGTCCCTTGCGATACTACAATCATAAACTTAAAATATCAGTCTCACACTTCAAATTACGAGATAACTATCTTCAACATATAAGAATAAAATGTCTATTCGATATAACACTTGATGTTACACACCAATACAAAATAATGATCTCGATGCTCAATCCTGAGAATGAATTAAAGATTAATCACACACACACGTTGTTGTAAACTATCCACACAAACACATAGAATGTATACAATGAGGTTTACCTTAGTTGGGGTGGTGGGCCCTTGCCGAACCAACAAGGAACCTCTTAAGGAGTTAACATACTAAAGCTTTCACTCACATCCAAGAATTGTCATAAAAGATCTTCTGTATTAATTCAACTGATAAATTGGATCAACAGTATTTTACTTCATACATGACAATGACAAGTACTGTCTGATTATTATCATATATTTCTTACATTCCTTTCTACACAACATTCCTTATATAAGGTAAGACGATACTACCAATATGTATGGATAAACATTAAACAGTTCGGGAAATCCCAGAATTAAGATTTACATCGAATTTTTAGGAGTCGACTCCATCCTCATGACATGAAGTGCATGAGCGATGGAGTCTCTTGCAACTAGAGAACTAAATTAGACGCTTCTATCCAACTTTATTCTCAAAATCTCCACCATTACCTAGGTCCAACTAGCACATCCTGAAACAGAGGTTTTAGTACCGGATTGCACATAGTCGCAAGTCTGGTACCAGAATAGAACAAAGCAAGGAGTACCGAAATAGCACACGTCTTGGTACTTGATCAAAACTATCTTGGGTACCAGAATGGATTCGGTATCAGATTACATGGTGTTTGGTAGTGTCGGATAGACTTCTCATAAATCAAATTATTAGAACTATACAAAATAAAACACTTTCAATCGAATTAATTAAAGAAAGTTAAACAAACATGCTTTAAATCACCAATTACCACTTGTAGACATGACATAGCTATTAGGCATGTATTTTGGGAGGGAATATTCCAATATAGGTTTATAACAAAGGAAAAAAGACTTAGATAGAGGGTAAGATAGGGTATTATCTTATGGAAAAATGGAGACTCAACATTTCCCCCATGCTGAAGATGTTGCATGTCCTAATGCAATGTTATCAAAAACTGATACCCAAAAAACTTTTTGCACAATTGGACCCTCCTCTGTCATTCCTCAGATTGCAAAATGTTAACACCAGAAGCTTCATTCTTTAATTCCTTCTTGATTACCCTAGTGTAATGGACCAATTGCAAGACTTTGTTAAGTTTGGTAGAGACCTCCACATGTTGTTCCTTCAATTTTTCATTCTCTGCCTTGATATGCCTGTCCAATATTTTGTATTCTTCAATTTCTTGTTTCAATCTCTCAATTTCTATTAATAATGTTGGTTCATTTAGGGACTGGTCTGGACTTGGTGTGAGTACTTCCTTGGCCACCATCTCTCGAGCCTCTTTTTATTTCCTCAGACTCCTCAGAACCTTTATCATCATCTTTCGTTTGCTCAAGGATTTGCCTAGACTCTGTGTGAATGCTTCATGAGTGACCACCTTTCGATCTTCTTCTCCCTTCCTCAAATCCATCAAAGTATCTGTTACCAATCCTTCTATCTCACTTATTGTTACCAGTCCTTCTGTTTCACTTGTGGCAGCTCCCCAACCACTCTCTTTGTCTGGAGAACTTGGAATATCCATAGGTTCTCTTTGAGGAGAAGGTGGTCTCTTTGAGGAGAACTTCTGGTGGTCCTGTGTATGGGTGGCGAGGCTTTCTTAGACTTGCTGACAGGGGTAGGAGTTTCTTCAAACAGTTTCATTTTCTTAGATTTACTGATAAGAGCAGGCCTAGACATATGTGCCTCCTGTGTTGACTGGACCTTTATCTTGCGGGCTTGAACTGTAAATTCTGGGGTTTTCTTTTGCTGGCAAACCCATATTCCTAACCTGAAAGATTGAGGCGTGGGCTCTGGAACTTGTGCCTCCTTCCCTTCTGGTTTCTTTCTATTTTTACTTGTCACCTTAGCAGTCTCCTTCAAGCCACCAACTAGGCTTTGGGAAGGTAGAGTAACTTCATAAATACTTTTCAATTCTTTAGGGGATTTTGGAGGGGGTTATACAGTTGATTCTAGTAAAATCTACTGTTGATCTATCTTCTTCTTTTGTTTCTTATTCTATGACCGTTGGTCTTTAGGGAGTAGGACTGAGCTAGATGCTTCAGCTGGTGCAAATTTTTTCTTGCTTTGTATTTGACTGGCTGGTTCCAATGGCATTTCCATAATTGTTTTGGGAATGTTATCTGATTGACCACATGGTTCTGAGCCCTCCTTTTGTCTTTTACCCCTTTGAACCAAAGTAGAGCTTACTCTCTGGAATTGAGTGGCTATCTTCTTTCTTGATATAACAGGCTCTCCCACGACAAACTTTTCTGTCACTGATTTCTTAATGAGCTGAGAGGAGTTGGGTGCAATAGTGTCTTCTTTACCTTCTGATGCCATGTATTTCTTTTCTTTTCTGCTTGAGATTTCACTGTGTATCCCTGCCTCCTGTGTCTCAACCGACTTGGATTTCTCTTGAGAGAAGCTCTGCTGGAGCAACTGTTTCCAACTACCCCCTTGTGTTTTTAGAGCATGAACAACCATAAGTTTGATTAAATTGTGATGATGAATACTGGTCTTGGGTTTATTAGAAACTGACCTCACCCCTCTTGTCATTTTCTTTAGACTCATCCATAAAAAATGGGGAAAATTTATCTGTGGTCCTCCCTCAAAATGTGACAAAAGCTTTAAATGATAAATGAAGGTCACGACATACCTTCCCTCACAGGTGATGAATTTTTGCAGACTTATAGGCATTGTCTAGTATTTTTCTTTGATATAGCTCTGAGGGATGCCCTTGGTCCAGTCGGGGTCATGATGTTCTAGTTTGAGGAATTGTTGACAAATATTTTTGTCTACGATTACTCTTTTAAAGTATCTTTCTCCAGCCATCGGGAGACCCGTAGCCTCTGCTATGGTGGCCTCTGTAATTTTTAACTTCACATCCCCAAGATGCACATTCTCTCCATCATATGTTTGTGCAAATAGGAGAGAAATTCCCTCATGATGGCCCTTGAATTTCTCTAAGAACGACACCCAACCTGCCTGTTCATATTTTTTCTTACAAGCCTGATATTATGTGGTTTCTTTGTATATTTGAAATATTGGCTCATGCCTGCCGACCCCCATACTATTTTAAGAAATTCTCTTGGGTGGATAAGGCATAGATAGAAGGTTGAGGGTGAGTACCAAATGATAGAGTATCAGTTGGGAGAAACATACAAGGGATACAAAGGCATAGGGTGTCTGTAGATAGTGTGACAACAAGGGTAAATAATGCTCATCTGGATGGTGGAGCCATCCAGAGGAGAATTTATGAATGGAAGTGTAGATTACAACAATCACGTTGATACTCATGATGATATGGCAAGGTAAGTTGGATCTACTAACGGTTTCCAGATTCATGGAAAGCTTGGTGGCAGACAAAATTTACGAAAGGAGGTGGTCGTTATGATTGGGACTTGTGTATATGAAATTGACTGGGATCATTACTTGATATGCTGAGATTCTTGGTTCACGTCATCTCATATAGTACGACAACTAATCATGGGGTTTATTTATCAGGTAGACAGAGGGATTTTGATCGGATAAAAGACATCGTGATTTTGCATTCTTGATGTTTCGTAGGACACTTCCTTCTCACGGCGGTGAGGTCTAAGATTTATACAAATATTCGTGACAAAACAAGGGTATGTCATGATCCAAGAGAAATCGGATGTTCTAAACACATATTTAGTCTAATTCCTTTAAATAATACAAAAAAAAAGTGTCAAATATGTATGTCCTCGCACTAATAATTTGACAGCGACTTAGAAACAAGATGAAAGTTACCCATCATATTCTTACCAGTACTGGATCACCTATGTGTAGAATTTGTAATTGATACAGGATCACCTGAGTGTCGGATCGCCTATGTGTAAGACTTGCAGTTGGTACAGGATCACCTGTGTGTAAAATTTGCAGTTGGTATAGGATCACCTGAGTGCCTGAGTGTTGGATCACCTGTGTATAAAATTTGCAGTTGGTACAGGATCACCTAATTACCTGAGTGTCGGATCACCTGTGTGTGAAATTTGCAGTCGGTACAGGATCACCTGATTACCTGAGTGTTGGATCACTTGTGTGTAAAATTTGCAATTGGTACCGGAATAGTGAAGGGCCCCTTCTTTTATACTGGATATGATCTGGTACCGGATAGGCACAACGAGATGATTTGGTGGCCCTTCATACATAGAGGTGATCATTGATGCGAGATAAGAAAAAAATGAGCTTTCTTGAGCTAAAAAATCCTAACACTGATTCTGGTGATAGAAATAACTTGTGTTGTATGGTCAAATCTATCTGAAAAACCCTGCAGTTGCCAAATTTTATAGAGAAATAATGCAGGAAAGATTTATAACAGGAGGGTACTCTGTAATGACCAGTAACTAAGATGACAAAAATCCTTTTCTTCTGGAACCAAGGTGACCATACTTTTGTTGGCATTTCCTCTTTTATTACAACACAATAATAATCTTAACTACTACTTTTCTGTGGATTTTTATTGAGCCCGGATTAGTTAATGCTCGCCGGTATTTTCAGTTTTGTAGAGTCTAAAAAAATTAAAGGAAACTCTTCATACTGTCTCGTTGATTTTTGTCAAGCCCGGGCCAGTTCCTGCTCGCCGGTGTTTTCAATTTTAAAGAGTCTAAAAAACTTAAAGAAGACTCTTTCTGGTAGCTGTCCTCCTTATTTGTTTATCTACATGGGAACACCACCAATTTTTCTTTTGTCTTTGTTAGTTAAAAAAAATAAAAAACTTCATCTCATGACACACCTATGTACAAAATATGCATTTATACAATTTGAACCTACTATGGTAGGTCAGCAGGATGGAAAACCCTTTCGCTTACCAGTTGCATTTCGGTAGTCTGAAGAACATTTTTGACAAAATCCTCCTTTGATAGCGGTTTGTGATAAACCTTCAGTTGATGTCCATTTACAACAAGGGAAGTCTGCTTTTCATCAATAGTATTTATCCTTACTGCACCATTGTCATAGACTATATCAACCTCATAGGGCCCCATCCATTTGGTAGACAGCTTGCCTTTGAAATTTTTAAATATGCTATCATATAGGAGGGCCCAATCACCTGGCTGGAAGGACTTCTATTTAATGTACTTGTCATGCCATTTGGTCCTTTGTTCTTGTATCAGGGTGGTTCTTTGTAGAGCATCTTGCCATATCTCATCAAGATCATTTAATTATAATAGCCTCTGTGTTTTAGCTTCATCTAGGTCCATTCCTAATTGCATGGTAGTTATGAAGGTCTTTACCTGAAACTCTATGGGCAGTAGTACCTGCTTCCCATATACCAACTCATATGGTGTATGGCCTATTGTATTTCTCCAGGCTGTGTTGTAGGCCCACAAGGATTCGGGCAACCTATCATCCCAGTCTTTGTGATGTAGATAAATAGTCTTAGTGAGGATGGCCTCTATCACTTTGTTGGTCGATTCTACTTGGCCATTGGCTTGGGGGTGATAGGGTGAAGACTTTCTGTGTCTGATCTTGTATTGTTCGGTGAGGGACTTAACCAAATTTGAGGTGAATTTTGTTCCTTGATCAGTGACTATCTCCCGAGGTACCCTGAAACGAGTGAAAATTTCCTCAAAGAGAAAATCTACAACAGATTGTTCATTGGCTGAATACAGGGCCTTGGCTTCTACCCATTTTGTTACATAGTCTGTGCAAACTAACATGTACTTTTTCTTCCGGGACATGGGATTGATAGGTCCTACAAAATCTAAGGCCCATTTTTCAAAGGGTTCGATTACTACTTGGGCTTGGAGTGGCATTTCATCGACTAATGTAGGTCTTCCCATTCTTTGACAATCATCGCAACTGGCCATGTATTTCTTTGCATCTTTAAAAATGGTTAGCCAATAATAGCCAGATTGTAGGATTTTGTAAGTTGTCCTTTTTTTAGCAAAGTGGCCTACACATGGGCTGTCATGGTAGGCTCTGAAGATATCCTGCATTTCATCTTCCCGGACACATCTTCTGATTACCAAATTAGGTCCTGTTCAGTATAGGGTATCTTCATGCCACATATAATTGGCACTTAGCTGAATGATTCTCTATTTTTCTTTGGATGTCATACCTTGAGGCAACTTTCCGGTTACCAAATAGTTGGCTACATCTGCATACCAAGGGATGAAAGTAGAAATGGAAAATAAATTCTCATCTGGAAAATCATCATCTACTGGAGTACTGTCACCTGTATGGATAAGCCTAGACAGAAAATCAGCAACCAAGTTATCTCTTCCAGGCCTATCTATAATAGTGATATTAAATTCTTGTAGTAACAAGAGCCATCTAGTTATTCTAGCATTTGTAACAGGTTTATTCATTAGAAATATGATATCTGAGTGATCTATGTGCACAAAAACTTTGTATCCTATTATATAGTGTCTAAACTTGTTGATGGCATGTACTACTACTGATAAGAAATATTTCTCTGTGACAATATAGTTTGCTTCAGCAGGTGAGAGGTTCTTACTAAAAAAGTATATAACATAAGGAATCTGCCCTTCTCTTTGTCCTAATACGTCTCCCAAAGCGGTATCTAAGGCCTCTGTACAGATATGGAAAGGAAGAGACCAGTTTGGACCTCTCAAAGTAGGAGCACTTGAAACTTTTGTTTTTAAGATTTCAAAGGATATTTGGCATTTCTCATCCCAACAGAATTCAACATCTTTTGTCAGAAGTTTGAAAAGGGGGGTAGCTAGGTTTGTAAAGTTTTGAATAAGCCTCCTATAGTAGCTGACATGCCCTAAGAAACTTCTGATTTCCTTTTATGAACTAGGGATCTTAATTTTGGAAATAATGTCGATTTTGGCAGGGTCCACTCTTATTCCAGTACCGAAGATGTGGTGACCTAGAATGATTCCTTCAGTAAGCATCATTCTTGATTTTTCATGACTAAGTGAGAGGTTGGTCTCTTTGCAACTAACCAATACCTTCTTTAAATTATCCAATGCCTATGGGAAATCATTCCCATATACCATGAAGTCATCCATGTAGACTTCCACACAATCATTGGTCAGATTGGAGAAAATTGCCAAGACAACCCTCTGAAAGATAGCATGGGCATTACATAGCCCAAAGGGGAGAACCCTATAAGCATAGGTTCCCCAAGGGTAGGTGAATGTGGTCTTATCCTGGGCTTCTAGTGAAATTTGTGTTTGGTTGTAGCCACTAAACCCATCCAGAAAAGAAAAGTACCTCTTCCTAGATAAAGTATCCAAGACCTGATCTATGAAAGGTAAAGGGAAGTAGTCTCTATAGGTGGCCTTGTTTAGCTCTCGAAATTCCACACAAATCCTCCATTTCCTATTTTTCTTTGGTACAATAACTAATGAGGAGACCCATTTTCTATCTGATATAGGGTAAATGAAATTGGCTTGTAGGAGTTTTTGGAGTTCTTCCTTTACTATATCTTTCAAGGCTAGGTTCATTCTTCTCTAGGGTTGTCAGATAGGTCTGATTTGATCGTTAGTGTAAATATGATGCATACATGTATCTAGGTGGATCCCTTTCATGTCAGAGTAATCCCATGCAAATGCATCGGATTGTTCCTGAATCATTTGTACCAGCTTTTGTTGTTGATCAATTTCTAGGCTGGCATTGATATACAGGGACTTCCCAGGTCTAATTTCTATATCTTGGACAATAGACTCCTTCCCTTCCTCTATTTGCAAAACAGTAGCTGTTGTAGAAGTAGAAGGGTGCCAAATTTCTTAAAATTCAGGGCTAAAGATGTCTGTGTAGTTGGGGAAAGATTGGGGATAGTCAATGCATGCTGAAGTAGCCAAGAATAGACTTAGGATTTGTTCTTCAGAGTGTTCTTGTACTCCTTTTACTTGTTCAAGTGTAAAAGAGGGATGGGTACAGTCCTCCTCCCCATACGGATTCTCCAACCAGAGAGGGACTTCTATGGCTGGTTGGGCGGGGGGAAAAAGGATAAGTTTCTGACTTTGAGTGCCATTGGAAATTGTCATTTCTCCAGATCGACAACTGATGAATGCATCAGTAGTGGCCAACCATGGTCGGCCTAGTACCACTGGGTGTCCTAGTTTGGGGGATTTGGGATGGATTACCAAGAAATCCACAGGGTATTCCCAAGAGGCCAATGTCACTGTTATATCATCTAAACTTCCTATTGGGGTGATGACTGATTTATCTGCAAGTTCTAGCAAAGTTTGTGTAGGTCTTAAGTGATCTAGTTGCAGTGTTTTCATAGTGTTTACTGCATCACATTTATTGCTGCCCCTAGATCAATCAATGTGTTAGGAAAGGAAACACCATTGATTTCTATCATTACCACTGGGTTCCTTGGATCACTATACTTGGAAGGCATTTTTGTTATAAACTCAAATAACTGTCCTACCACCTATATGACAGGGGGTTCCTTCCTCTTTCTCCCTGGATTTTTAATGCAAAGGTCCCTTACAATTTTAGCATAGATAGGTATGTCTTTAATGGCCTATAGTAGTGGGATCTTTACACATATATTCCAGAGTTCAGTCTCTAGATTATGTTCTAGAGGTTCCTTGGTTTTCTTTATGAGCAGCCTTTCTGGGTAAGGGGGATTCACTTCATGGGGTGTTTTTGTTGCAAAGGAGTTGGGAGAAGGGATTTCTTGTGGTACTAGAGTGTTTCTTTCTTTGTTCATTGGATCAGTCATCCGTTCTTCTATTTGAACCGTTTGGGCACCTATTTGTTCCTCTTGGTTTGTGTGATTATGCACGTGTTCCTCTTGAATGACCATAGTGGGATTTGGTTTGTTTACAATCCTTCCTGACCTTAATTCAATTCCATTAAATGGAGCTGGTGTTATTACATGTGTAGGAAAGTTTTGTACTTCAACATTTTGTATAGGTTGTGTCGGTCTATTATTTGGGTTAGGGATAGGTTGTGCAGGAATAGGAGTAGGTTGAGGAGGGTTTTGGATGGGTGCAGCTTGCATTGGTTGCTGCATATTTGGATTCATGGGTAGTGCAAGTGGTTGTTGTGGTTGTGGAGGTGGAAAAAGAGTAGGGGGGTTAAAACCTAGGAGCAACTGTGAAATATTCGAAGGATATTGTGGATAGGTGGGAAAATTTGTTGGTTGAAAGGGGACATTTCCATATACAGGTCCTCTCCACCCCTGTTGCCAAGGTTGGGTTTGTGTTGACCATTGAGGATAAGACATGGGAGGTACCCATTGTTGTTGGGGGTACTGTGTACTTGGGTCGGAAAACATGCTGGGGTTTTGTTGTCTCCATGGTCTCCTAGGGGGGGTAAAATGTCTCAGGTTCTCCTCCTCCCTTGAACATGGCCTTGAGTCCGAGGAGAGAAGGGCATTCATTAGTAGGATGGCTCTCTGTGAAAATACCACAGAGTTCAATAACATTGAGGGGGAATTCCTTTTCAGGGTGTTTCCTCCTACAATGATGACAGAAGATTGCTAACGCAACATTTTCTTCCTCTTGTTTTATTTTAATTTGCATGGTATCTAGTTGGGAGCTGATGGTGTGTAGGATATCTGTTTTAAATTTTTCCAATAGATTTCCTAACTCAATCCTTGTGACACCTCCAAAAGTGGGTTTAGAAATTCTGTTGGTAGGGTCCCTTATACTTTTCCTTGTTTTAGTTTGACTTCAAGAGTATCTTTTACAATACTCTGCTATGTCTGCAAATGGTTTTTGGTATATGTCCCCATAACTCATAAGCTTTAACACTTCAATGCAATCATCCCTCACCCCCTTTATAAAGTCAGTCCTAACTATAGCTGTATCTAAGGAAAACTGCTTAGTCTTTTGGTAATTGTATAAGAACCTTTCTAAGTAGTCTTCTAATCTTTCTTCTTCTGATTGCTGCATTTTGAATATATCATTACTAGCATCCCTAGGTCTGCAGTAATCCTGGTATTTCTGGAGGAAGGTCTCCTTCATACCATCCCAAGACAAAATTGTGTGTTCCCCTAAGCTCATGAACCACCGTAGTGCCGAATCTTTTAGTGTGGCTGGGAAAAGTTTTAATTTTTGAGCATTATCTATGTAGTTATAGCTCTTACACAATATGTCAAATTCAAATAAAAATGAGTCAGGGTCTCCTATCGACATACCTATGAAATGAGGAAGTGAATATAATGGAATTTTCTTCATAGCAACGTCTTTATCCATATCCAGTATGGGGAATCCAAATGTCTCTGTTTCATTGGCTGTGTTTCCCTCTTCTTCTGCCATGTTTCTGAGCACTCTATAGGGAGGTGGTGAATTTTATCCACTGAGTGATGGTTCCACCACTGGGTTCTCTGGTATCTCTGGTTGTTCCAAGGCTTTGTGTGGTCTTCCAACAACAGATCCAACCTCTTCTCTTATCACCTCTGCTTCTTTTCCAACTTCTCTTCTAGATGGGGTCTCCAGTGTTGTCTCCTTTTCTTTCTGCCTTCTATTTGTAATCTGAACAGTGGCTTCGGATCTGGTGCCTTTTGTTGTTGTTGAAATGGCTTCCTTTGACTCTCTCTGAGAATTTTTCCTGCACGATTTTTCGATGAATTAGTATAAGGGGGGGTTTCTTTGTTGTTTGTTTTTCTGGTTTTTCTGAGATTTTAGGAGCAATAAATCTGCCTTTATTATCCTTGTACCTACTCATAAAAAAAATAAATGAAATCAATGAAAATGTAGATTCTTAATTAAAGGTAGGAGGACAACTTGACTTTGGAGCAAACCCACCAAAGTGGATGCGCAGGTTCTTACCTTTTGTCTTACCGTCTTCTCTCCACCCTCAGATTATCCTCAAATCCAATCCAATACTTCATCAAACCAAAAAAAATATGCTACCTGTTACCGTTTACAACTCCCCGACAACGGCGCCAAAATGTTGGTGTGTAAATATGTTCACTGTATATCTCACACTCATTTAAATGTCAATCCAGGATTCGTAATCGAAAGAGTCATTACACAATATGTGCCGAGAACAAGTAAGCTATCTAAGTCTATTGCATATAGGAAATAATTAATAACATACAAATTCCATTTCTAAGATCTCTAAATACTTCAAAATATCCTCTGAACCTAAAAATGATAATGAAACTTAGACAAACAGTCAATCAAAGAAATGTTGTCTCAAAGAAACAAGTCTATTCATGTTAGGCACTTGTATTGAAAAAATGAACTTTAAGAAGCTTGTATCCTGTAGCAATTGAAACAATCAACTCCAACCATTCTTGAAACAAAAACCAATTCAAATTCATGTAATTCAACCAAACCAGCACAAGGGAAATTCAGTATGACTGAAAGACTTTATTACAGCACATGTATATAAAAGATAAAGTCTCCTGGTCCCTTGCGATACTACAATCATAAACTTAAAATATCAGTCTCACACTTCAAATTACGAGATATCTATCTTCAACATCTGAGAATAAAAATGTCTATTCTATATAACACTTGTTGTTACACACCAATCCAAAATAATGAACTCGATGCTCAATCTTGAGAATGAATTAAATATTAATCACACACACACGTTGTTGTAAACTATCCACACAAACACACATAACATATACAATGAGGTTTACCTTAGTTGTGGCGGTGGGCCCTTGCCGAACCAACAAGGAACCTCTTAAGGAGTTAACAGACTAAAACTTTCACTCACATCCAAGAATTGTCATAAAAGTACTTCTGTATTAATTCAACTGGTAAATTGGATCAACAGTCTTTTACTTCATACATGACGATGACAAGTACTGTCTGATTCTTATCGTACATTTCTTACATTCCTTTCTACACAACATTCCTTATATAAGGTAAGCCAATACTACCAATATGTATGGATAAACATTAAATAATTCGAGAAATCCCATAATTAAGATTTACATCAAATTTTTAGGAGTGAACTCCATCCTCATTACACGAAGTGCATGAGTGATGGAGTCTCTTGCAACTAGAGAACCAACTTGAACGCTTCTATCCAACTGTCTTCTTGAAATCTCCACCATTACCCAGGTCCAACTGGCGCATCTCGAAAAAAAGGTTTTAGTACCAGATTTCACACAGTCGTAAGTCTGGTACCGGAATAGAACAGAGCAAGGAGTACCAGAATAGCACACGTCTTGGTACTGGATCAAAATTGTCTTGGGTACCAGAATGGATTCAGTACCGGATTACATGGTGTCTGGTAGTGCCGGATATATTGCTCATAAATCAAATTATTAGAACTATAAAAAATAAAACACTTTCAATCGAATTAATTAAAGAAAGTTAAACAAACATGCTTTAAATCACCAATTACCTCTTGTAGACATGACATAGCTATTAGGCATGTATTTTGGGAGGGAATAGTCCAGTATAGGTTTATAAAAGAGGAAAAAAGACTTAGATAGAGGGTAAGATAGGGTATTGCCTTATGGAAAAATGGAGACTCAACAACCATATAAACCAATATTGGAGTATTACCTTTCCTCACACCTTAGTGTGATCTTGGAAATCAAAAAAATAGGTTTCTTAGATAAGTCTCCATATCCTTTGGTAAATCAAATCACTTTCAAAAAGAGGCCAATCCTCTCAGCTTACTTGTTGAAAATTAATCTTGAAAGAGTTGTAAGGGCCCATATTCCCACATGCATGCAATTATAGGATAGTTTTCAATTTTTTAGAGTAAGTCACCTAAGGAGTTTAAGGAAGTTGTAAGGGCCCACACATTCTCACATGCTCACAATCTAGGACTAGTTTCAAGTTTTCTATATTACAAAAATCCTTAGGAAGATAAAGAGTCCAAGTAAGGATTATCATATCAGCCATGATAGCCTAGGATTTCCTTTCATTTGCAAGGGTCAATTTCAATGAATTTAGTAAGTTATCTAAACAAGATAAGTAAAGGACCACACGATGTCCAACATGCTAAAATATTGAATTTAATTTACTAAAAACTTGTTTCACCATCACCACTCCTTACACACACTATCACTCATTCAAAAACCTTTTTGATAGATACTTGAAACTCTTGTGGGATTCATTTGTTTAGAAAAGGGTCTTTGTGCACACCTTCATAAAGAACGAAGTTGGTCCATGACCCCAACTTCACAACCCTCTTTAAAATTCTAAAAACAACCATAATCAACCCACTTTCTAAACTCCACAGGAGGAATACAAAATAATTTGGTAGTCTAAGTTACGATTTTGGGGATAGGGATCCAAATAACTCCCCATCATCATTTATCATTTGAAACTTAGAAATTTGTGAATTAGGGTGCCAAAATCCTCCCACTCAAGAATTCCTATACCATAAGGAAGGGAGACACCCATGAAGGGTCGAAGGCCAAGGTCCAATTGTTCTGTGTGTGCCTCCTTGGGTCACCCAACCCTTGGAAAGCATCCATCCTATGACATATTTATGTGGCTGAAAATATAAATGTCATGCTTCATGGAGGTACCTTAGTAGCCAAAACTTAGGATTTATCTACCCAAGGTGGCGGTTGTGGGCTGAAATCACACCTTATTCATATTTTGAACAATTTTTGGGAAGTATCATCAATACTTCCGGGATATGCCCCTTTCATCCCTCATTATAAATGCTTATTCATCCCTTCACTAGTTTCTCCTCAAGTGGTTTATGGAACCAGTATCGAGAGATTTTTTGGTGGTCCAGTTTTTTTTGAGAGGAAGGATGTTACATCGGATAGGACATGTGCACTTGTTATTTTATTTGTTTTCCTTCAAGAGGAGTTACAAAAAACCCAAATCACTTTTTACATTTTCTTGATGTATGATTTTCACCACTTAAAGAACATGCAATATTATGAATACATTGTTTAAAGTAATTGGAAAGTAGTGTTTCCTATCATTTCTCACCACTATTTACACACACCCACTTCTAGGCTAGAATTATAGGAGAACCAAAATATCCCCGTCGTTCTAGATGCTTGAGAAATTTATCCCCAATTTTGGGTAGTGTTCCTAATTTCACTGAGACATCAACAATACCATCACATACACCGGTTAGTGTTACGGTACTAGGCTCAGGATTACTAGAAGCCACTTTTCTTGGAACCAATATCCCAAGCAACTCACAAACAAACCCTCCACAACAAGGAGGCATAGCCAAAAAAATTTCACGAAGTACAAGCTCCCAAGGAACCACTTCCTACCATAACATGGCAGGATCTACTCCTATCATGCCTTTTTTGGTTTCACTCAATATCCCTTATCTAACTAAACTAATAAATGATCCCATATTACACGACTCCACTTGGACGAATATGCCCACAAAACTACCTTCAGACATCCCTAAGTTTGAAGGGAAATTTGGAGAGGACCCTGCCAACCATGTGATTTCCTTCCACTTGTGGTGTTCTTCCAATAGCATAATGAAAGATTCCATTTTTCTATGGTTATTTCAGAGAATCCCCACTGGTAAAACAACCAAATGGTACATGGACAAGAAGTCTGGAGCCCACTCAACATTTGAATCATTAGCCAAATCATTCCTGTAATTTTTTCAAATTCCCATCTGTCATGATACTGGGTCTAAAATCCAGTCATAATTCAAGAAAAACACCACTACTCACATTTCATACCATGTTCATGAATGACATAGATATCACAACCTTTGTAAAGAGGACACCACCCCACAACAAAGGCTATATTGGTTCCTGTGATCACTCGTTCCTACCCTTTCTAAAGATGTGGCCACAACCCTCCCCTAAACAGAAGATGAAGCCATCACTAAGGAAGAACAATTTGACCTCATCTACTCCCAATCAGGGTACCTATAAATAGTCCTTCTAGATGCTCCTCATCCTTTTCCCTTCGTTCAAGACAAACCTGCAACATCACACATTACTGATGGGTTGATTGGATCCATGGCTCATATTCAACTACACGCAAAACCGATACTCGTATATGAAACCAATCCATACCTTCAACCATATGGGGAAGCTTCATATTACCCTACCCCGTCACCATTCATGCAACCTCCTCTTCCCCACATGGGTACTCATCTACCGACATCCCTTCCCCAACCAATCCATGTCCCTCAGTTGGTTACTCGACCAACACCGTCCCATCCACCTAGTAATAATGGAGCCACCTCCACTTCTTACAACCTATATGAAACCCCACAAGGTAACCCATACTATCCCTTCCCAAGTCCACAACAACCTGTCACACCTCCACATGGACAACACCAGGAGGGGGTAAATTTCATCCGACCTTCCCCTCTTGAACATTTTAAACCTTTTGAATAGTTGAATACAACCAATCCACCTCAGTAACGCAACAATAACCAGAAGAAAGGAAAGAACATGAACCAAGGACAAGGAGGGAACCCCTCTCAACAAAAACCCCAAGCTGGGGGCAACCAGTGCCAACCCAACCAAAACCCCTAAGGGGAAAATAATAATGGCCAAATACGACAAGGGAGAAATAAAAACATTCGCACCAATTACCCTTGCACATTATGTGGTGAATATGGCCATTACACTCACCATTTCCCTCAAATCACCAACTCTAAATAGATGAAGGATGCCATGAATCCTCAGTGGTATCCCAACCCTCAAGTTCCACCTCAAGGACCTCCCAATTAAATACCACCACCACCATTGAATGTATTACAAAACCCTATCCCACATCAAGGAGTCATTAATACTCAACCAGAGGGGGTCTAACACCCACCCCCAGAGGGGCAGTTCCCTCCACCTAAATATCCCCACCCAAGGAAAACCACCGACTGCAGTATCCTCCTCAATAATGAAGAGTAAATCCTCTTACAAACTCATAGTATCCAATATAGTACATCCCTTGATCCATTACCTACCACTTCGGATGCTCCCCAACCACTAATTGTATAACCATTGATGATCCCTCATCCTAACACATAAACCATCACCCACACACCTTGCACACCCTTGCGTAGGAATGTGCATAATCCTCATGCTAGCATTTCCCATAGCTACAATCTTACTAATGATCTCTCTCAATCAATCGCTTCCATGTCAGTTGTGGAATTCCTTCAAACATGCCCTTCCCAATGAAAGACATTCATTTCACAGTTGGGGGAAGTAGATCTTGGAGACACCCATCTAATCACATTTGATTTAGACAGAGAAGACCACTGAATTCAATTGTTAGTCACATTCCAAATACCTGTCAAAATATGGAATATCACAATGCATTGTTGCATCATAGATGAAGCAGAATCCACTTGCATGATGTCCAAATCAATATGGAAAAAACTTCGTTCACCTGAGTTGATCCCCTCCAACATCACGCTTCAATCTTATGATGGTCTCACATCCCAACCAGAAGGCTTGTATCAAAACATTCTGGTCGAACTGGTGGGGGGTGGGCATAATTCGCATCGAGGAAGAAGTCATCGACGCCTAATTGAATTATAATATCCTCTTCGGATGAAGCTACATGTACACCATGCAGGCCATATCTTCTTCATTCTTTTGTACCAATCTCTTCCCTCACAATGGGAAAATCATTACCATTGATCAATTAACCCACCATGAACCCAACCAATCAGGGCACATTGATAAAATCCTACCACTTATCTTCTTGAGCACTGACCTTGTCCCAATGATAGGCATTGGACCAGGGTTGTTTTAAAATCCATATTTTATTGGTACATACCAAGACTTCCCACACCCTAATCCCATCATCATTTTTTTGTGCATTTTCATGACTGATGGAGTAGAGATACTAGACCCCCTGTCCATCGAGAACTCATCATAGTCCACCACCATGCCTTCTCATCTCACCCCAATACTTCATGATGAACTCCCCATACAGACTCCTTAGGATAGAACATCAAAGAGTCTACCACTCATGGGTCAAATCCTTGTTTCATAGATAGTACCATGGGCCATCACTCAAATACCCTTCATTTATCCTCTCTGAGGAGTAACGGGATATCAAGTTGCTTGTACCCTTACTTTACCAAATATGGTCATCGCCATCCTTGTATGGTATTTATAACCACTAGCTGTGGTACCGGGTTTATCTCTTCCACCACAACCTGTGGTCCCACTACCACTATCAGTGGCTCATCCATCCACTCACCCAACCGGTAACACAATTGGAGGAAATATTACCACCACAGGAGATGCTACCTTGGGAACAAGGGGCACCGCCACAAACCAATGTGGAACACGTAAAAATAAGGAACCTTATCTCCCTTTCCCACCTTGCACACCACCCCCATATGCATTATGCAACACTATTGGACACCCTACCAATATTTTCCCTGCCTTACCTGAGTTACATAATCTCATTCCAAAAACCATAAGCACACCACTACTCCCTACACCAATTGCCCCACCGGCCTCCCTGAAACCTTATTCCTCCAAACCTCCTAGTTTGAGAACCAATAATGATTGATCCATTTGTTCTCAACATGACCATTACACACAACATTATTGACCCTCCCTCAATTTTGGGACACTCTTGCAGGAGGGTGCTAGAACACACTACCCAACTCATCCCAACCCATCTCCTTGGTACAACCAGTTATTGATATTTCTTATGTCTCTACGTCAATAAAAGAGTGAATGTGATGCCCTTGCACACTAGATTACCATATGGATCATTACACATATTGTTGTCCACTCATCATTTAGCGACGCAAATGTTGGAGGGCCTCCATCCCACCCATTCCACCAAGTGTACC
Source organism: Picea mariana (assembly GCA_032191745.1). Classification (NCBI taxonomy): domain Eukaryota; kingdom Viridiplantae; phylum Streptophyta; class Pinopsida; order Pinales; family Pinaceae; genus Picea; species Picea mariana. Next base: position 115,440 of record JASDQU010737122.1, on the reverse strand, counting down.
AACCTCAATGAATCCGGCAGTGAACGATCACCATACAAGAAGTCATGGAATACCTCCCCCATGGCTCAACCCCTGTAATTTTACCCCTCTTTCCATTCTACCATGATGCAAGGAATCCCCTCAAAACCTCCTTAAAACCCCCCCAACTCTCCTGTAACATTGGTTTACAATATTCCCCCTCCTCCATACCACGATACATCTAGTTCATATATGGATATTTGGTTCGTAACATATAATGACTATCTCCCATCCCCTCCTATAGGTCCATCTATATCAGGGATGAATAATGAAATCTAACCTTCACCATTTCCACTCATGAATTGAGACACCCCACTCCCAATAGTTACAGACTCCCTGCACTCCATCACTTTTCGGTCCGATGAAGACATTTTAGAAGTCCTATGCACACCTGATTACCCATGGGATGCTTTTCATCATTGATCCCTTTTTCTAGCACACAAAGCCTATCATACATCAACAAATACCCCTTTTTGTACCATCAAATATAAATATTTCATCCCTTTGGGCCATGTAGATTGGTTCAAGAACCCAATACCTGCCCCTGACGCATTTGAAGAAGGTAACATGGCCAATATCTCACCCACCATCAAAATTGACATTTCGGTAAAACCCAATGTCATGGAAGAAATCACCCTGGGGTCAACATGCTCCCCATAAGAAATTGTAGCATACACAACCCTATTCCAGGAATATCAAGATGTGTTTTCCTGGCCATACACTGAAATTCCAGGATTAGACCCAACAATTATTGAACATCGCATTGACACTTGGCCTAATGTTTTCCATGTTCTCTAAAAGCAATGCCCCCTCCACCCTTCAAATTCCATGCTGAGCAAAGTTGAGATAGACAAACTACATATAGTTGGCTTCATATACCCCATTGCATACACATCATGGGTTTCCAATCATTCCCAGTCAATAAAACGTAGGGCACCATTCAAGTATGCACTAAATTTCATGACCTCAACCAAGATTGTCCCAAATGTAACTTCCCTACCCCCTTCATCGATCAATTCATTGATTCCTATGCCATTCATGAAGTCCTCTCCCTCATGGATGAATTTTTTGTCTATAACTAGATCCACATCCGCCATGAGGATCAATACAAAGCTGCATTCACAACCCCCTGGGGTACCTTTTCCTATTGTGGCATGCCCTTCGGAATAAAAAATGTTGGGGAAAATTACCAACGCGAAATGACATACACCTTCCATAACCTCTCTCACATCATCCTTTCCTACTTGGATGAACTTACAACTCGGTCCAAGAAACGTTCCCAACACATAGAGGATCTACAGGTCTTCTTTGAACACTGTAAAAAATACAACATTTGACTCAACCCACTTAAGTGTCTCTTATGCATCATGACATGACACAAGTTGGGCTTCATTGGGTCCCAATAGGGAATCACCATAGACCCCCTTAAATTTTAGGCAATCAACGAGATCCCTCCTCCTAGGAACTTACACCAGTTGCAAAGCCTCCAAGGAAGATAAAACTTCTTATGGCATTCCATCCATGACTATGCCATTCGCTCTCACAGATTCCTATAATTACTCTTCCATGAAATCTTGTTTCATTAGGACCAACATTCCCAAGCTTCCTTTGATTCAATCAAGGAGGTAATAAATAAAGACCCCTTGATCAGTCCCCCAGACTATGATAAGGATTACATACTCTACCTATCATCCTTTGACATTTCAGTTGCCTAAGTACTCGTTCAGGTTGATGATGACAAATGAAAACAATTTATATACTACACTATAAATAACCCCTCTGGGCTACCTCTCAAGTACAATCATGAGGAGAATCCATCCTTCACAATCATTCTCATAGTTCAAAAGTTGCACCATTATATCTTTCTTCGTACCACCAAAGTAGTCGCAAACTCCAACCCCCTGCATTACCTCTTGATTCGTCGCCAAATCAATCACAAATTTTCTCGCTGGATAATCATTCTCCAAGAATATGACCTATATTTTACCACCCAAAGAGAAAGAAATCCCTTGTCCTCACCGAACTCCTCATAGACTTTCCATTAACTCTATAGACCCCCTCGGTCAATGAGGATTTCCCTAATGAGAATTTATTTCTCATATCATCAATAGACCCATGGTACGATGATATATATCTTGGTTTATCTCCAAACTCAAAAATTTGGTCCCCACCTATCTCGGGATGACCATCGTCATATATGACACCAAGCCTCACAATACCTCCTCATAGGATATGTTCTCTATCATAGAGGAATCAACACGCTCCTTCGACATTGCCTCACCCTGGAAGAGGCTGAGATAGTTTTTAATGATTTCCATAGTGGGCCATGAGGTGGTCACTTATCTGGCATGTCCACTTCCCAAAATATCATTTGGGTGGGTCACTTTTGGCCCAATTTGTTTCATGACTGCATCCACACAGTTAAGTGATGTGGAAAATGCCAGATATATGCACATAAGGCTCAGACACCACCTGCCTTCTTGCACCCCGTAATCATGGTTGGCCCCTTCTATAAAAGGGGCATCGATTTCATCAGATGCAACCCTCTTTCTAGCAATGGACACAAGTACATTATAGTCTTCATTGACTACTTCACCAAATGGGCTAAAGAAATGTCCATGTTCAACAATATGGTCGACACAATGATGCATGTTTTCTTCAACCATGTCATCTCTTGCTTCAGGGTCCCCCTACAACTAGTCTCCAACCATGGTAAACACCTCAAGAATGAAGTCTTCGTGGATCTATCGACTAAATTAGGATTCACCCATGATTTCACCTCACCTTATTACCCACAATCTAATGGGTAAGTTGAGTCCATCAACAAGGTTCTCAAAACTATACTTCAATGCACAGTTGAAAAACAAAAGACCAATTGGCATCATAAGTTTTTTTCCATCTTTATGGGCATATCAGAAAGATGTCAAAACAACCACCGATTTCATGCCCTTCCATTTATTCCATGGCATCGAATCTGTAATCCCTATTGAGTGAGAAATCCCAACGATACGCACCGCGATCGAGCTCTTACCCAACACATTGTTGCTTGAGAAACGATTTTTCTCCCTCGAATCACTCGATGAAGATTGGTGGGAATCCTTACAGAACAATGAAGCAACAAAAAACCAGACCAAAGTCACCTTCGAACACCAATTTAACCTTCATTCGTTTACCGAAGGCGACCTTATGTCGGCCTACGATATCGCCCACGATACCCTCAGCCATGACAAGTTAAAATCCATCTGGCGAGGACCCTATGTCATTTGTCATTTCCTTACTAAGGGTGCCTACATCTTAGGCCACCCTAAAGGAACTTCCCTCAAGGACCCGGTCAACAGGTTATAATTAAAAAAATTCTACCCCTGAGCGTAACCATTTTACTTTAGATTTTCCTTTCTTTCCTAGTTTTTTTTATCCTTTTTTTGATATAGCTCTCTCATTATGTGAGCTTAATATAGTGTTCTTGTGTCAATAGATGAATTCTTCATTCCCTTATCACATCGGGTACGTGGAAGGAGCCAACCGCTGGACCCATAATCTCACTTCGACATCTTGGGCCAATTACACCCCCGACCATATTTTTCTCCACTCTAGTGGCAGATGCCTCGGCCCCGCCACCAATAACAAAGACGAATATGTTGTTTTCATTGGTATCCTCTCCAAGGCTAGTCACCTTCATATTCATCACCTTAGCGTTATATTATATTCTGAACTCATTTTCCAACATCTCAACAATGTGTATCATTTTCGTGATCCGTGTCTATATCGCAAGTGCATACAATTCAAAGTTATACTAGAGAACTTTGAGTCAATAACATTTTCTCATATTCCTAGAAATCACAACCAGATGGAAGATAACATAGGTAATCAAGTACTAGATTGGAATTTATCACATTAACATGCATATTGCATTCATCCATCAACAAATAAAACAAGAACAAATATCAAACACATACACACATGTTCCAAAAGGTCTACTCATATATAGATAACTCACGTGTTTGATACAAAAATACATACATATATGCCTTAGCTCCATGCCTAGGCCTGCTCATCATATATATACAAAAGGGGGAGTTCAAAACCACTCCTACATAATACAGAATCAGGCCTAGCCTGTATGAGGTCCTCCTACCACCTAGGGTGACCCTAGTTGCAATACATCATCACTAGTTGGTGGAGCTCCCCTAGGAGAAATATCCACAGTAGGAATCTTCCCCGTCATAGTCACACCCATAATCATTTCTCATTGAATCAATGACATCCATCACAGGTCCCCACCAATGCATAACTCTAGGATACCCTCATCCTGGATTCGAAGCCACAAGTCCTCCAGAAGTCCATATAGGACAACCTCGAGGTGCCTCCTCAACTCCTCCATATCCCAATCCTATGGCCCAGTATTAGCTTTACCCTGCCCCTGGATAATCAAACTGATGGAGCCTTCTGGGCCACCCCTCCTCTACCTTCTCATCAACAAACTATTGAGAAACATTTTCCTCATGGCCACCAGGTCCCACATATGCATGACCAAACCAACAAAGTTGTGTTAGTACCAACAATGTACACATATATAAACTCAATGAAAAAGCATAAATACAAAAGTATCATACACACACATCGGTCGTCCCAATCCTCCCCAGGCCGCAGGAGCATGCCTGGATGGCATCGAAAATCCATCCCATGATATGGGAACTCATAAAATACATGAGTAGTCTTCCACCAGACCTGCTCGAACATGGAGGTAAAGTAGTGCCCCACAGACCCTCCCCCCTGTCAAGGAAACAACCCTACCTTTAATCCTTAATAATAGAGAAATTTAATCCTTTTTAACCACAATATGCAAGTGTTATATTTATTTATGATCAATGTAGCATTATCATCCAATAGTTGCAGAGTAAATAAACAATGAAAAAATGAGCAATCATACATATACACTGTACACCAATTTTTTTACGTGGAAACCCAAAGTGGGAGAAAACCACGAAATTTGTTTTCTTGTATGTCTTTAAGAATTAAATTCATTGGAAGCACCAACTTCCTTTGTTTTCTAGCTGCAACTGGAAGGAGGTTCCAACCGCCTACTTTCTCAGGATACAACCTGTTAGCGACAAGGATGATTTTAAGGATGGAAATTTATTTTAAAATGTAGGAACCTTGGCGAATCTTACTAATCCTTCATATGTCAACTATAAATGTTTGGTGATATTTTTGTAAAAATATCCAAATTTCTAAGTATTTTATGTAGTTTTTATCAAAATTTGGCGATTTTTAAGGTAAAATAATTTTATCCTATAGAATTTGGGCGAATCATTTTTAAAATAGTGAATCTAATTTTTGGAAAAACCATGGAAAATTAGCCCATGAGCGAAATTTAGCCCCTAAAATCATCCCTGGTTAGCGATAAAAAATGCACTGGCATTTTTGAAAGAATGATTCCTAATCTTGTAGGGAACATTTGACTAGCTTCTCGGGCTCCAAATGTAGATTTGAAAGCACCATTGGAAATCTTAGGATTTGTAGATGTCTATCGACTATTCAAGCATGCAAAACAGACTCTCCATGAATGAGAAATTTGATTTTAAAAAAATTGCGCTTTCACCAGCTAACCCGTCTTGAATTTTGCTAGTTAGCTGGTGAAAGCTCCGCCTTTCACCAACTAAGGAGTGGATTTTCAGGTAAATTAGCTGGTGAAATCCTGTCACAGCCAGAATAACTAAATTTTTTCCCAGATCAGTATTTTTTGAGTTTGAATGGTTTGAAACCACTTCAAATGGACAGGTGTTGAATTATCAAGTCTAATTCAAAGGCTAGTTTTGAGGGATAAGGTCAAAAAGAAGTTTTTAAACTACATTTGGCATCTTTTTCAAAGGCAAAATATCAGGGTTTTTGTACACTTCACCAAATTCGAATTTTATCTTTGGAGGACCAAATCAAACAGCCTTGGGAGGCTAAAACTGCACTTCATCAACAATCTACTACTCTTAGATATGGATTGACCTCATCTTGAGGATCTCTTCCTAGTTTTTTGTAAATATAGTTTACTTTATGTTTTTAGAATATCAGATCCATTGTTTTAGGATATGAGAATTATGATGTAAAGATATAAAGATACAGACTTAAGACAGACACATGGTTCAATCCTAGATACACTTTGGCTATGTACTTTGACTCTATTTTGTTATAAGAATCACAGTTTTCTTTGGTCATTATATATCAGTCTGTCCACATTTTCCATTACTCTATATTTTATTCTATTCAATTCAGTTGTTCTGAACTGTCATCTTTTGATATAGCTCATGGATATGAATTATATCTTCTTTATATTCTTGTATAACCCTACAGATCTGTACTTGGTTATCTTGAATGTTTTCTTCATACCTTGATTATTTACTGTAATTTATATCTAGTTTCTCGAAGCACTGGTTTATTTAGAGGCATGACATGTTTTCTTTTTACTAAGCCTTCTCAGTTATCCCATTGTTCCAAACACTTTATTATTAGTGATTTCTTAAGTTACCAAGCATCCTTAGCCTACAACCCTAAGGAGTTTCTTGGAGTGATAACAAATTGGCGCCGTTGCCGGGGAGAGGAGATCGAAGCTCAGCTTCCCTGGGAGAAGACATAGATCTGATCTTTTATGATAGACAAAGGTTGGACACATTATTTGGTTGTAATCATCTATCTGGCGTATCCATGAAGGACGAATTCAGTGGCAACTCCACTGGTATGAAATGAACAAGATCTTATCTAAGAGGTATGCATTCAGTGGCAACTCCACTCCCTAATCCAGTGCCTAGTAGAGATGAATGGGAAAATAGCCTTCCCAGATTTTGAGGAGAAGAATGGGAAGTGCTAGCTGAACATTTGCTAGACTTTCATGATTACATGCATCAGTTGCAAGTTGTGCACGAGGATGTTCAGATCCGGCTCTTATGTTTCTCATTAGAGGGAATTGCTCGTGATTGGTACCGATCTCTGCCTTATGCTAGTATAAACTCTTTAGAAGATTTTCATGCTGCTTTTCATGTGTTTTGTAAAGACCATTTTCCAAATGATATTCTCTATCCTGAATGTTGTCATGAATTTCATTTATTGACTAAAGACTCAGATGTTAATGAAGAGTATGTTGTTACCAAGAATACTCTTCGTTATCAAGAGATTGATGATTCACATTATGACAACCATTGTGATGCTTTAAACATTGTATTAAATGCATCTTTTAAAGATGATTGTGATGATGATCCGATTATCCATTTTGAAAATTTGAAAAATGATGAGCAAATTGACATATCAGCAGAAGATAATTTCAGATCTACAACAAATACTAAGGGAAGCCTTGAGTTTCTAGATTTGCAGACAAAAGTGGTTTGCAACAGATATGAAGAGGAAGGTGAAGAAAAGAAGGGATTAGATCAGAAACTGAGTATGCATTTTTCTCTGACAAAGGTTGAGCAATTCACATTCATCATTGAGATCAAAGAGAACAGCCAACAACATCATTTTCGTTTATAGTCAGAACAGAAGCTTGAAGAGGTATTCCTTTACTATTTTATTGATCTTATTGCCAATTTTCTGGAATCATTGAGCAGTATAAAGATCAAGATACTCTTGCCAGATGAAGGCTGTTTCTATCATTTTTTCGGAACACATCTCTGTTGGCTATGCATTCTTTTATCTTTGGGATCAAGATCAAGAATGTTGTCAGCAAATAAATTTATTACATGGCTTCATTGGAAGCATGAGTTTACTTGATTAAGAAGCAGTGCAAATTTTTAATGTAGAAGTAGGCAGATAAGCTTGCCAGATTTTAGAAGTATCAAAACATAGGATTTAAGATTTTATCTTAGAAATAAATTGATCCTCAAAATATTTTTTTTAATTTTGTGAAAAAGATTTTCACCAATTAACATATGTTGCTAAGTTGATGTTAGCTAGTGAAAGCCTCGGTTTTCAACAGTTAAGGTGTACTCCCTGGAGGCAAGCAAGCTGGTGAAAGAGATAAACACAGATTTCTCTTCAATGACTCCAAAATCAAAAGGGAATAAAAATCAAATATGAGATCAGAGACAAATGTTGTGAGAAGCTTGAAAAAGACGTGAAGAGGATAACAGGAGGTGAGTTTCAAGCAGGTGATGATGGTTGGCCATGAATGATGAGTGTAAGAGTCTATGAACTTGATGCTATGTATGATCATTCGAGCTTGCCTATGGCTAGAGACACCTGTCAGTTACTAGAAATACAATGTCATTCAAAGCTTGTTGCTCATCGTATTCAATGCCCAAAGAAAGGTGGCAAAGGTGACGGGTTAGATGATAATGGAGAAGTTGCAGCAACTTTAGACTCATGAACAGAATTAGAATCTTCGTTACTCTGGTTGTGGGTAGATCCCGAGATGGAGTACTTGGTAGATATACAAATACACCAACCTGTGTAGATGTGGATAAGTCAATTGGAAAAGGAGAAAGATGTTGTTGCACAACTAAAATCAATTGCAATGTTGTGTAGTTTTCCTCGATTTTCATTTTCAATTGTTAATGCTTTGAACAGATGCCTTATTGATCCAAAGGTGTTATGGAGAGTGAGGATTGAATCAACATTTTCTTTAGCAAAAACAGCTACAGAGGAAACTGATTGGGCTGGTCTCATGCATTTAATTAGATTCTATAAAAGTCGATGCTTTGATCCAAATATTGGACTTCCAAGGCTGAACGACTATCATGATTTTTCTGAGTACTTTGTTATTGAGGCAGTTACAAGAGAAATTGCTATGGTGAGGGGTAGAGAATGCAATGGGTAGAAGTTTAGGGGAAATAAGATGACTCCCTTCAAATTGTTGGAACGACACTGGAAATTGTGAACCTAATTATGATGCACGCCATGAAAGTAAATGGGTCACTCGATGGGGATGAGACAACATAGCAAGATGCTTGTTGAGAAGCATTAGAAGGAGCACATGTTCAGAGAGACACAAGGGAGAGTTGATTCTTCATGTCATCGTGTATTTATTTCTAGATTTTCAGTTGTTAAAACTCATATTTCAATGCATAAAATCAGTAACCGTGAAGATCATATTAAGATTGATCGTCATCATGACGATCAATACCAGATTTTCAGGCACATACTCAGTGTTAATTAAAATGATTGAAGATAGTCGAAGATAAGAAGACACCTACTATCAGACTGGAGATATCATGATTTGTTCCAGATTTTCAACAAGAGCAGTCAGAAGTGCAAATCTGAAGGTGAACATCATTTACTCATCCAGTAGCTCAATATCCTGTAGTGCTATTCAGGCCTCTGATGTTGGAGGAACAGAGAGGGATCAAAATTGGTATGTCCATGGGAAGAAAAATTCACTTTCCTTTCCATCATATTATATTGACGAAGATGCAATTGTCTGTTTGGATGGAGATGGCTGCAGAATACGAGCCAGAGTTACTACAAAAGAGGAGGAATCTTCATCTCTTGATACTTCTATTGCATGTGACTCATGTGATCTCTGGTATCATGCTGTCTGTGTTGAATTTAACCCAGAGTGTACAATTGAAAATACTTGTCTTTGCCCGAGGTGCAAAACAAGTGGGGTGTTGAAAGATGCAATATCTACTTTCTGTCAAACTTCACCAGAAAAAGATGTTCAGAATTCCCAGTCCAACAATGACACTGTACTTAACAACAAAGTGTTAGTCCATGTTGCAGATGCAGGGGATACAACTCTTGTTGTCTCAGTGGTTGAAGGTGAAAACTGTGGTCAAACTACCAAGGACAAATTTGTAGAGGTTGCACCTGTTGAAGAGAAAAAAGAAGCAGATAGAGTATCTATGCAATTATGCACTAATCACAGAAACTTAATGCAACTTGGAGGAGTTGAGACAGTAGAGAAATTAACAGATAATATAGTAACCATTAGTGCCTGCAAAGGTGGCTCAACATTTCCCGCCACAAATGATTCAACATCACTGTTGGTTGATGATTGTAGTCAGAAGCCTTCTATTTCATTGCATGATAAAGAAATAGATGGCGTAGATACATTAGTGGGAAGTGAAATATCTCATTCTCTTGCAAATTTAGAAGACATGACCAAGCCTAGTTCCTTGGTTGAAAACATTGAATTTTGTGGACTTGTGTCTGATGGTCATCATATTGTGAAATTTCCAACTGGAAAAAGTATGGAAGAGGAAAGTGAAATGGTTGTGCATTTTGGTAATGCTTCAAGTGGTAAAAACTCAGATAAATCACATGCAGAAAAAAGAGTTGATAAGCATGGAGAAAATAATGACACTATAGAGGAGAGAGTTATGTATGGAAGGCCAGCTGAAATAAGATACGGGAGATTAAGCACAAGAATCTGAGTTAATGTTTGATCATTTGCAAATAGAGACGAAAATCATGAGAGCCAAAGCTTCATCAATCCTCAGAGTCTATTTGGAGGAAGATGTTGGTGCCTTAAAAGAACAAAGTGAAAGTCATTTATCTCAAATTGAGTCTCAAAAGACTGACATCCACAAGCTTCATGACCATTTGCGGAGATAATTTCAGGGAGTTGTAGGTCAACTGCAAGTAACAGAGGCAGGAATGTGTAGTGAAGTAGAAACTCAAGTTCATGAATCAGATATTTCTACAGCATGTCAATTTGTAAATGAGAAAAAACAGTACCTTTAAAAGCAATGAAGCAGAGGGTTTTAGATCAACAGGTTTATCATCAGTTGTTGAAGGTTTGCCAACACCAACAGTCTTGGGTGTAGTAATTCGGTCTACACAACAGTTATTGACTCAGCAGGCTAGAGCTTCACTTGACCAACTTACCACACAGACGGAAGGTGAGGCAAGAGTAATTGAGGCATGGCACTTGATGATGTTGAGTAGGAAATGGCCTGTGTCACTACACCCACCATAATAATTATAGTCAGATTGATAGTAAATTGGCTAGTGATTTTGAAAATCTCACATTGGATAGTCTTTATGAAGATGCAATGGTTAGGCAAAATGCATACAGTGGACAAGGAGGCTATGAAAATAATTAAGCAAAAGAGGATGTTCAATCTCGATCAGTTTTCTTTTTCCATGGAGGACATCAAGGATGCTCAAAATACGATGACAATCATGAAATCTACCAAAAACAAACTTTGGAAAATAGCCAGATGATATATTGTAAAGGCTGAATGAATCCATGCCCAAAACCAAAGGCACATGGTCCTCCAGGTTCTTGGAGACCTCCCAGGGAGGTCTCCATCCCAGTTGGAGCCAGATGTTAGCGATAAAAAATGCACTGGCATTTTTGAAAGAATGATTCCTAATGTTGTAGGGAATATTTGACTATATTCCTGGGCTCCAAATGTAGATTTGAAAGCACCATTGGAAAGATTAGGATTTGTAGATGTCGATCGACTATTCAAGCATGAAAAATGGACTCTCCATGACTGAGAAATTTGATTTTAAAAAATCTGCGCTTTCACCAGCTAACCCGTCTTGAAGTTTGGTAGTTAGGTGGTGAAAGCTCCGCCTTTCACCAGCTAAGGAGTGGATTTTCGGGTAAATTAGCTGGTGAAAGCCTGTCACGGCTAGAATAACCAAATTTTTG